>JARHVA010004993.1:570000-675000 GCA_037957365.1 Torreya grandis | reverse complement strand
CATCATGTATAAGTTTAACACATTTATGTAAGTTATAGGGTATAAATACTATGGCTTGTATCCATGTTATACCCAATATCAAATTGTAATTCAAGTGATTAGGCATGACTTGGAACTGTGTAAATAGAAGTTTGGGCCCCATTGTAACATCTAGCATGATAAAACCCAATTCTTAGTGAGGTACATCATCAAATCATTTTATGTTATTATATGAATTTTGAAGAGTATACATGTCAATACCAATTATTTTCAATAATTTAATACTAAAAATTTTCAATCCCAATCCATTTTCAGTTCAAACCCTTTTGATTTGAACTTGTATGAACAAAGGCAAATTCTAGTCAATAGTGGATTGTGAGGGAAATTCCCCATTGCTAAAAGATCTGACATCCTCAATATATTTTAAAGTGTTCACAACTGATGTAAATTATGAAGGATTTATGTCATGAGGCAAAGATGTTTGATTCAATGTGTGATCTATAAAATACCTTTGAAAATAGTAGGCTTTTCAAGTAATTCAAGTATAGAGATCTTTGTTGGTGTATTTCTTAACTAATCAATGATGTCATGTCCTTTATATTAATTTATTGGTGATATTATATTAGGTTGGGGATGAGGATGAATTTCTTCATCTTTCCCTAGCTAAGGAAGCACCCGACCTCATCTAGTAACAATAGCTTAGATCGTAGGGTCTATTATAAGCATAAGTAAAATAGTAGAGGTGAGAGATAAGCTAATATATTTGTGAGGTCTAAGGGTAGGAGTAAATGGAATCATTTGAGCCCTCTTACATCTAGTGGTAACATGTGGTAATTCAAATTGAGCCATACAACAAAAATCACCATAAAACTACTCATTATTAAGTGTTTGACTGAACTATGGCATGATATTTGACTATAAGTGATATAGCCATGGTCTTGCATGAATGAAAAATATTTGATAAGTCATAGTCAAGGAAAATGTAAATAGGACCAAGATAATTTTAACTAGGAAGTGGTAGACAAAATTAGTCGTGATAATCATGATGATTATGTAAATCTAGAAAAAATAGGAATTTAAAAATACTAATAGAAATACAAAAAATGAAAGGAAGCCAAAATGAAAAGCTAGGGTTTTTATAATGTTCAAAAATAAGTTGGTTCACCAATATATTTATCTTATTTTGGAAAACTAAGGAAATAAATTACATAAATATGAAAAACTATTATACTAATTGGAATGCTATAGATAAGTAATAAATAACACAAACTAATTTGGAACCTATTAAATTTGATAATATAGTAAATATGGAAAGTATGAAAGATAAATATAATCTTAGCTATAAAAATGAGATGTGGACTATTTTTGGAATTAAGACTACTAGGAAGATTGTGTTGACTAAGTGTAGACCTAGAATAGGAGCTGCCAAGGTCCTTAGATAATAACACTATAACTAGATAATAGTGGGGTGTGTTTTTTTCCCTAGGGAGTGCTAATATCTGATAGATAATAAAGACTTGATATTTTTGGGTTAACTTTACCTTCACTTTTTTTCTTTGCAGACTATGCAGGAGATTTTGATCTAATGTTGGGACCATTGTGTAACTCTTTCTTCACTTGAAACCCTAGATCAATGGCATAGGAATATGAATGCAATCAAAAATAAAAAAGAGGTTATTGGTCGAAGTTGTACTTGACCTCATGACCTCAACACCACTTGTGTTGAGTGTTTCCTACATACCAATACTTTAAGGAAGGATCAAACTCTATGTAGTTCTCCCATTCTATAATGGTATTTTTTAAATACTAGTACAAAATGCTAGATGTTGGTGTAATCCTAGTGTGATTAAGTGTTTTAACTGTGACTTGTGATCTTGGAATTATATTTATACTTTAGCTTAGGGATGTGTGTAATCATAATTGATAAAAATAAAGAATTTTATCTCAAAGTGCAATTAAAACTCTGGTGATTTTCAATGTGGAAGCCTCTTGTGTGCAAAATGGTTTGAAATGACTTTATATTGGTATTTGGGGATTCTTTCAAATGGAGCTTACTCAAATTAAAATTTGACCCTTTCATAATTTTGAATTTTATAAATTAGTTTTTAATTGGTAGGAGGACACTATTAGCATAAGTGAAAAATAGTTAGGAGAGTTATTGTCCCAATATGGTGATATTATCCTAGGAGGCATAACTGCTAAGCAGAAAGTGTGGTTAAGTCTAAGACTTAGCTTAGGTTGCTAAGTAATTTGGATAGATACATTTTGAATTTATTTAGGTTGATTAAAGGAATGAGTCATCATGTGAAAAGTGAAGGAAGATGGTCAAAAGGCCCTAGGATAGGTCATGAGCTAAGTGTGTCAAAATGGTGGTCACAAGTGTGTATTATTTTAACTTGAATGTTAATTTATGTGTCTACACAATCCATGCTAGATCTTCATGATCAAGATCAAAATGAAATCTAGGAATTTCATTGTTAGCATTAATTAAATCGATATTATTAAAAAATGTGGCTAAATCATTTATATTGCTTCATTCACCCATACCAAACATCTGATCAAATTCCTCCATGAGATAATCATCTAAAATGTATGTGTGGTCATCTTCACAACATTATTTTCCATTGATGGGAGCACCAAACCACTTAAGAACATCCATAGAGACATAAAACAAGTGGTACGATGTAGGGCCAAAGTTCATAGGGCTTATTCACCATAGTTTAAATCTCATAGAATTTTCTAAATTGACTCTACCATGTACAAACCCATCCTAACTTTGAAAATTCTACTTCTAACACACTACATCTACCCTTCCCCTTTAAAATCAACACAAATACAAACTAGTGTGATATAGTACATGTATTGGCTTGTGGAAATACAACTATCTAAGTGTGATTTACCATAAATATGGGCTTGTTCAATACTCAAAATAGATTTTTATATGAAATTTGGTGATTTTTAATTGCTTTTCCACCTCAAATAGGGTGTGTACATAATGTGGACTAAGTACTATTTACTAAATTTTAAATGTCCCATATTTAGCTCTCACTAATACTTTTTGGGGGATTCTAATCATCTTTTATTGGTTTAAATTTAAAAAGGCTCTATAATTTCATCTAGCATGGTAATTTTTGTGTTGACTCTATATTGATATGTCACACCCCAAAAATATAGAATTTAATAGTTAACACTCTAAACTAACTCTCGGTGTAAATTTTAAGTGTTATCATGGCACCATTTAGGTGTAACATAGGTGCAAAGTTAGTGTGTACCACTATTAGTGTCTTTCCCTTAGTCATCAATTTCAACATTTTTTAATCTTCAAACAAATTTTATGAACCTAAAAACAAATTTTATATTATTATTGAAGAAAGCAACAAAATCTCAAAAATGCTTCTCTTATGCAGTGATTGGTTAGGGTAGTGTTAAAGGTATAAAAACAATATTTAAAATGGAAATGACTAGGCAAAGGCTTCAATTAGAATGGATGTTTCCCTATCCGTAATTATACTGATGAGGTCAATCTAAGTTATAAATTCATTTATCTAAGGCAAAGTGTGGGTCGGCCTCTACCATCCATCAATGGCACTAGCGCTATTTTTTTGTGTACTTGCACTCTTATTCTTCATAATTAAAATGGTTGTTTTAAATCTATAAAATATAAATAAATCCAAGGATTTATTGGAATAAAATATCCATGGATATCTTAGAGAATTCATGGTTTGGGATTCTGATAATAGGTGATTTATGATATCCTTCACATAGGGCAGTTTGGGATAGATCGAAGAAACTAGTAAAGAAAAAACCTTGGTGAAGAACCATGATTATGCTGGTAATGACACATTAGGGTTTGAGATTGATCATCCCTAAAATTAAATCATGGTCACCATCATAGATTAATTCATTTTAAAATATATTACCCTTTCAACATATGATATGTCTATGTGGCAAACATTGTTTCTCACACAGCTCAACAATCCAAATAAAAAAATCATTTTTTTGGTATGCCATGTCATTTTAATAATTCAAAAGAAAAAATTATGACAAAATGTTATTTAAAGGATGTCAATATGAGTAATAGTGATAACATTGAGAATTGTGGCATTATCATATGTATATGATTATCATAATAGTAATGTGAGATACATGTAGGAATGAACATACATAATGAGAATGTCAAAATAGATGTTAGCAATTATGCACGTAGATAAGTGATCAAAACTGAGTACTAGAATTTGAATATAACTCCTTTGGGGAAGATGCATGATATCCATCATGGATTAAAATATTTTAGGATGCATGATATCTACATGACATCAAAAAATGAGCACATAAGCAAGCAGTGTCATGGCCATGATGCAAACAAATAAAGCACACAAAACACATAATATAATGCCAAGGGGCCATATACAAGGGACATGTTCGGATGTCTCTCACACACATAGAAACATATAAGGAAGGCTTAAATCCAAAAACAATTACATGTTCAAATGTCCACAATAAAAATAGAGAATACACACAAGCCATGAAGCAAGAAATCAAACATGAAAATATGCATGAATATATGTAATTGATCAACATATAGGCAATTCGTAACACTAGTAGATTCATTAACTTAGGTAGCCAAAAATATATCAATTTTTGATCAAGTGAACAAGATCAATAAATTGTGTGCCATGAAATTAAATAAGTTACAAACAACAAGAGATAGCCAAATAAGGATAAAACCCATGTATGAGATTGTTGATGTATAAACTAGTTGTATTAGGCTCAAGTGTTTAGTTTGGATCTGAGAAATAATAGCCTAAAATCACTAGGACAATATTGAGGGAATAGGGCAATCAAATGGTGTGCTACTATTTGATAAGGTGTTACTATCTAAATGTAGTTTCTAAGTTTGAAATAGTGAAATAACCTACAACTGGGTTTTGGAATGACATTATGTATGCTCTATAATCAACATGTTCACTTTTGAAGAATATATGATATAAAAATTGGAAAAAATCAAATACTAAATATTATGAACAAATTAACTGATGTAAAATAAATAAACATAAGCATGCATAGGTCCTAACTTTGTATTTTCTTGGAATATCTATTTTTTGTATTTTGTATATATGTGTGAAGAATAAGACAATCTAAAAATCAAATAACACGTCAAAGGGATGTGGGTAACTGAAAGGTGGATTAGGTGGAAGATCATAAAGTGTTAGATATTGAATTGTGTCAAACTCCCATAGATCATCATCATTGTGGTCATCATACCATTCATGGTCTATAACCATAGATTTTTATTTTACACTATCATGAATCATGTGCAAGCATATAACATGTTTCTCAAGTGGGTAAGAGGCTTCATGCAATTTTTAATAAACCAACATTGGATCATTTCTCTCATTTCTAAATCTATGATTATCATCTATACCATCATGAAGAATGTGAATTATGGTATCCTCAAATTTTAATGTGAGGCATAATTGTAACCTATCAACTATAGTTTCAATTTCATGTAATAATGTTTTTCCCAATATAGAAATAGGTTGATTTATTATTTTCATAATTAATAATAATGTGTCTACAATTTTTCGACCACATGCAACTAGAACTGTAATGTGATCTATTGAATCTTGGAAAAATATAACTTTCTATTATTCATCATTGATCATGCCTTATGTGTTAGATAAATGTGAGTGTGCATACATTTGGTTCTTTGTTTTAAACAATTTCCATGTGTTGTATTTATTAATTATCATTGAAAGCCTAAATTGTTAGAATATTTTCTTTAGAACACTTATGATTTTTACATATGTGATCTTGTTTCAAATCCCTAGTTAGCTTTAGAATAGGTTGTATAGTCTGAATAGTGTCCTTAGTGTTATATTTTTGAAGTTTTTTCTACAATGTTAAACAAATATATGTATCATGTCATGTGATTATTTGATAATTATGAAATGGTTTTCTCTCTTGATTTGTCAATTTTCTTGTATATCTATGTCAAATTGTTTGTAAAGCAATAAATTATTTGTCTAGTAACATATGTAGTTTTACATGTGGCCTATCATGTGTATTATTGGCATGTATTCTAATGATTGGTTCTATATCCATAAGCTCAAAATTATTAAATGAATCCATATGTGGTGGACTTTGAATACGTATAATGCATTGGTTTATGTATTGTGTCTCATGTTCTCTAGTAATGCAAAATTTAACAAATAGATTAGTTTGATATATATTGGCTTAAATAGTGTGTTGTGTAGTGTTCACATTATAACAAATGTTCTTTCCTTTATCAATATCTAAAGTGGTTGGTTTATATTTTTTTTATGTAATAGAATTATGGTATTTGAATCATCTCTATATTCTCATAGGCCAACTTGTGTTAAAATTCAAACCACATAAATAGTCATCAATGTTCATTGGTATTATTTTTGTATTATCATCAATAGTATCCTCAGAACCATCATTGACATCTGTTATGGATATAAAATTTGGATCTTCAGAATTTACTAATAAAGGTAACTCCTACATATGTTCCTCATGGTCCACCATTTTAGGTGAAATTCATAGTTTTGAGCTATTGATAGGATGTGACTTTTGATCACTTGTACTAGACTCCCCAACCTCATATATGAGCATTTTTCCTATAATAATAATCTATTATGGTGACATTATAGTATATTTTATCCAAATGTGATGAAATCTCAATGTACATTTTTTAATCTTGTAATATAGAAAAGTTTTATTGTCTATTGGACATGTATATAAATATCCATCATGTATAAATTTGATAGATTCATGTAAGATATAGGGTATATCCTCCATGGCATGTATCGATGGTCTAGCCAATAATAAATTATAATGTAAGTGATTAGGCATGACTTGGAATTGTATAGATAGAGGTTTGGGCCCCACTATAATATATATCATGATAAAACCCAATGCTTGGTGAGGTACATCATCAAATATTTTTATGTTATTATATGATTTTTAAGATTAGACATGGTAATACCCATTTTTTATAATAATGTAAGACTAAAAATGTTCAATATCGATCATTGTTAATTAAAATCCTTTGGATTTTAACTTGTATGAATAAAGGCAAATTTTGGTCAAGAGTGGATTGTGAGGGAAATTCCCCATTGGTAAAAGAGATGACATCCTCAATATATTTAAAAGTGTTCACAATAAATGTAAAGTATGAAGACTTTATGTCAAAAGGTAAATATGTTTGATTCAAAGCGTGATCTATAAAATATCTTTGAAAATAGTAGCCTTTTGAAATAATTCAAGCATAGAGATATTTTTTGGTGAATTTCTTCACTAATCAATGATGTCATATCCTATATATTGATTGATTGGTCATATTAGATTAATTTGGGGATAAGGAGGAATTATATCTGCCTATATCAGTTGAAGAGGAACCCAACCTCATCTAGTAACAATAGCTCAAACCGTAGGGTTTAATATAATCCTAAATAAAATAGTAGAGGTAGGAGATGAGATAAGATAGTTTTGAGGTCTAGGGGTAGGAGGAGTAAAGGTAATCATCTAATCCCTCTAACATCTAGTGGTAACATTTGTTAATTTGAACTTATCCATACAATAATTTGCATCATATAAATGCTCATTATTAAGTGCTTGACTAAAGTATGACATGATGTTTGACTACAAATGATATAACTGTAGATTATAAATCCAAGAGATATTAGTCAATTGTTAGTGAATAAATCAAAAATAATTTAAATACATAACTTCTCAAGTCTAATCCCTAGTTTGAGCTATGATAATCAAACATGAAATTTAATTGGAAAGATAAAACAACAATATTACCTCCCTTGAAGATATGCTTAAAAATGGATTTGTAGATGTTGAGCTCAGATTGTGATCTAAAAGCCTTTAGCAATGCTAGTTATTTGTGGATATCTCTCCTTGGTCACCTTGATTTGTTGTGTCTTGGCATGAGAGAGTGATGAAACTTCTTGTAGAATTTAATAGAGTTTATTGGCATGAAGAAGCTTTGATAAATTGGAGGAAGAACCTCTAATTTATAAACTTTTTAAAAGTGAATGTGAACCATCCATCTTGAGATGAGAATCAAGGTCTAAGAATAAAAGATAATTTTTAATTCAAAACGGGAATCTTGAATTAAAAATTATAATGGATAACATGTGGGACTCACAAATGAATATAAAATTGATTTGGGAGGAAGATATAATATCAAATTGGTAAGTGAGATTGAGTAGAATATGAGGTGGATTATTAAATTGGAAAGATGAAGAAGATAATATTATAAAATTCTAATGATGGGAGACAAGTGGAGCCTAGGGCATCTTTGAAATTTGGAAAGGATAATGGAGTTAAAGATCACCTCATAAGGTGAGGATAATTTGATTTATATATTTATAGAAATTATGAATATTCAAAATCCATGGAATTTATTATTAAGGAAGGATTAGTTAATTAATTTGGATTAATTACCTTAATAGATATGTGAATATTAAACCATGAATAGTGATTAGGAATAGTAATGATGAATCATAATTAGAAAAAACTAGGGATGACTAGGGATGATTAAAATCAACACAAAGTGACTAATTTTAAGTGATACATTTTGCCCCTATTTGAGAAGTCATTATGAGACACAACTAAATTAATGAATTTCCAAAGAATGAAAAACTCATTAAAATATTAGATAAATAAATAATTAGTGACCCATGATTCCCCCTTGAGGGGGCATATAGGACATGGATGGGTTCTCAAAAAAGAGAGGAAGAAGCTAGAATGGGAGAAGGTATTAACCCATGGACAAAATTAATCCACTTGAGCTAATGCTTACACGCTTTGATTTCCAATGTTTGAAAATAATAGAATTAAATTGGCCCCAAGATGGGGGGAAGTGAGAAGGATGCATCCCAAAACAAGCAGCACACTTTAACTAGCCCTCAACAGGGTGAAAAGTTATGGGCTTAAAATTAGAATAATTTATCCTAGTGGGGATAAATTATGGTACAAGGTCGTGAAGATTATGGTACATATATGAAAATAGATTTCCATATTAAATTGGATGTAAACATTGATAGGTCCAAATAATTTTCCCCAGTAGGGAGAATTTCATTATTAAATGATGCAAATGGTTAACTAATTGATTAGCAAGCATAACTCAAGGATTTAACTTGTCACATAGATTAAAATGAGAAGAATGATGAAAATATAGGTACAATAGTATAATGACTTTTAAAAAATGAAGAATCCATAAAAAACTATGTACCTATGAATGGTCAAAGTCATAAGATAAATGATAATTAGAAGAACAAGATAATGATTGAAGAATGATGTGATTGGACTGGAAGAATTTTAATAAAATGATCATGACTATTTTTATATGCTTAGATGCATCATGAGAAACATATAAATTAGCCATATGGTCTAGTTGATGGAGATTTAGTGAACAAGGATATTTTTGCATTGCAACATTGTCGAGTAGACTCCTAGATCTAGATTTTTTATGTTAAACAAAATAGTATACACCATGATATAAAACATCAAGATGATCTAGTTATAATTTGCATAAGGACTGACCCTTGATCCAATAAAAAATGAACAAAAACATACTAATGATAAAAATTAATGATGATAATGCTGACAAATGTTAATGGATTGACTCATGTATAACTATTTGACAAGAAACACCATGATGATGACCCTATTTGGATAATGAATTGAGTCAAGGTAAGAATAGAAAAAATAAAAAATAAATAAGCAAACACACATACACAAAATTTAAAATAAAAGTAATAGAAAGCATCTTGTTGTTTAACCAAATCCAAATCCACACATGAAGGCTTAATGATATTGATAAATAGATGGTGCTCCCAAGCAAGGATACATGCAAGGGAAGGATAAATCCCAATAATGGTTTAGGACCTAAAAGGAGTGGATTAAGTGTTTTGACTAGATTTAGGATAAGACAAATATTTTTTTATTTTGGGGCTTTATATCTCATTTTGAGATTGTAATCCATTTCTAATTTTTAGGTATTTTGATTGTTTTGAATGTTTTTGAAAATTTTGGGTATCTAAACTCAATGGATATTGACAAGATATAAATGGTGCCTTCTTGAAAAATAATGAGTGTGATTTAGGATGCTCATAAAATGGTGAGATCATGGAAAATGGGTGACTAAGCTGACCTCAACATGAATTGAGCATTGTCTACATAGTCCAAATGGACCTAAAGTCACTTTAGTTCCACCCATAGGGTTTGAACTATGAATTAATAGCCTAAAATAACTTTAAAATGGGAAATAGTCTAAAAATAAATAAGCTCACAAAATGGAAAGAGTGTTAGATAGTGGTTTCTCATAAATGGTTAGAGCATCGAAAAGGGGTGATCATGCTAAACTTAAAAACTAAGCATTCCCTACATAGTTCAATTGGACCTCAGGTTCAATGTATCTCCACCCATAAGGTTTGAACTATGAATCAATAGCCTAAAATAGATTATAAAAGGGTAATATCTTGGAAATAAATAACCTTGAAAAATAATGAGAGCATTAGATAATAGTTACTCACAAAATGTAAAAGGGTGGGAAAGGGGTGACCAAGCTAACCTTAGAAACTAAGTGATGCCTACATAGTCCAAATGGACCTCAGGTCAATGTAGTTCAACCCATATGTTTGAACTATGAATCAATATCCTAAAATATCTTGTAAAAGGGCAAGACCCTAGAAATAAATAATAACAAAAAATGGTGAGAGCATTAGATAATTATTACTTTTAAAATTTTGAGAGTGTAAGAAAGGGGTGACTGAGATGACCTCAAAAATTGAGCACTACTTACATAGTCCAAATGGAACTTAGGTCAATGTAGTTCTACCCATAGGGTTTGAACTACAAATCAATAGCTTAGAATAGGTTTTTCAAAAAGGAAAGAGCCTATAAATAAATAATCTCACAAAATGGTGAGAGTGTTACATACTCTAAATGCACCTCAGGTCAATGTAGTTCCACTCATAGGGTTTAAAATATGAATCAATAGCTTAAAATAGCTTTCAAAAAAGCAAGAGCCTAGAAATAACTAAGCTTACAAAATGGTGAGAGTGTAAGAAAAATATACTGACCTAGAAGTGCCCCTAACCAAGGAATAAATTAGAAATGAATAGTATAATCCAGTGTAATAATCCCACTTTTGGTAGGATTAGGGACTATCGAAGGATAGCTAGGATATATAGGAGTCTAAAATAAGGTTAAGGAACCATAAATGGTATGGAGCTTACTCAAAGGAGAGGTTCTTTAATGATGAGGCTATGACTTCTTAAATTATATGAGTGCATAAGAAAAGAGATATAATCTTTCATTATAATCTAATTTTTATATTATGGGTATCTATCAAGATCTATAAAGCCTTTTTGGTAAAAGGCCATCATCTCTACAAGTCGAGTTTTATGGTTTGTAGCTGAGTGGAAACCTACAAAGATTTTTTTTTAAATTTCATAGTTCTTGGTAAAAAATTATATGTGTGGTGAGTGATAAGGGATGGAATATGCCTAAATCAAGAGATATAGATCCAGTCTTGGAAAAAGGTGGCTATGTATTCATCCTCTATCTTAGTACCTTGGTACCAATGATCTATGTGTTTCATAAAGTGGGAACTTACCAACATGAAGCTCTATGACTAAAGATATTTTTAGAATAAAAATGACTTATAGGATGGGGGTTGATTAGTATTAAAAACTTTCTTATCACTTCCACTTAAGCAATCATCAACATATAGATCAAGCAATGCATAAATAATCAACTATATAAGCATGAAACAAGATTGCACAATTCAACACACCATATATGTTGGAAACCCTCAAGGGGAATAAAAAACATTGATATGAAAATTTACCATATTTATATAATAAAAACATCAAATTTAGTGAAGAACCTACTTCACATGAAGCACCAACCCCAACTAGTTAAGCACCAACTCAAATAGGCTTTAGCTACCACCCACTTTCAAGAAGGCACCAACCCCCTAGATAATTTAAAACCAACTTAGCCACATAATATATTTGATCATATTTAGGAAATAATATTACTCACCCAACTAATTATTACCACTTCTTTATCTCTTCATACTCTTATCCCTCTCAAACTGCCTTCTAGCCTTCTTCGCTCAACTAGCCCTCTTCTTGACTTGATTAGGTTATATGACCTTGATTTTCATATATATAAACTTTTTAAAAACTTAATAATAGTTAATATACACACATAATTGTCTATAATACCTTATTATTCTTACCAATGTTATATTTCATTTGTTTATTCTCTACACACACCAATAGGCCTAAAACTACCTAGTATTTATACAAGTATCTTGTTTGTATCCTTATTAGTCAGCCAAACACCCTTAACCTCTTATTTTGGACATGAAATAAATATTATTAAATCTAATATACATGGATAAAATTTTATTTGAGTCTATTTAGGTCTGACCTAATTCAATTAGGCCTTATCTCATCTTTAGGTCTCATGGAGACCTAATCCCATTAGGTCTACTTAGGATAGTTACACTTAGTCTTCCTTAGGATACATTAAAAAACATTTCATATAAGTAAAACATAATATTTCACTCATATATACCCCTTATAATATTATATATTCTTCATAACACCTTTTATCTTCAACCACCACTTGAAGCATGCCATTAGTATTGTTTATAATTAGGCTTGTGCATACCAAGAAAGTATGTCTTGAACAACTGAAGCATAAACACAATTTTTCCAAACAAACATGGAAAAAAATAAAATATATATATAAGTTAAATGACCTTAGGTTTATCACCATGTGATTTATAATTCATAACTCATGTCAAAAACACTCAAAACCTTCTCTACAAAAAGCTCACACTGAAGTACCAACTAGCCTCAAAACACAGTCATGGATACTTGAACTTATAACACCTAAAATAATACATTAAAATAATTTCAATTCATTAATATGATACTAAAACATCCTAAATAAAAATTTAAATAAAAATATAATAATATATATTGTCAATTATTGGTTATGTAGACCAATTTGTTAACCTTCTCTTTCACAGACCTTACTCTACCAGACAAGCCATTTTGGCTTCAACATTTTCACAAATTTCACTGACTTTTAAAAAAATTAAAAAAATTAATATGTCATTAAATTCCCCAAAAAAATATCATGTGAATTATATAAATCAACTCATGGCATATAGTCTCAAACTTATCGCAACTTGCTTGCCCAGAATTACTAGTTTACCTTGAAGACCACTCATGGTGATTTTGACTTTCAATACCTGTATGACCACTTTTAGAGACTTAAAATGAATTTGGATGATATTTTGAGATCATTAAACCAATATAAAATATAATTATAACATTTTTAAATTAAAATATTGGTCTTTCAAACCAATCTCATAACTTTACACCTTCACTGTCTCATTTGTACTAGACAGGTCAACTTATGAGTAACATTTTCATTATAATGACCCCCAAAATTTATATATAACATGAACATGTATTAAAAAAATTTATAAACATATTCATCCATTTTTATTCATCCCTAATCTGTGATAACACATCCCTAATCAAATTCTCACTTCTACTTAGTTTTTTCACTGTTTGCACAATTAGGCCTTTTAGCAATAAGTCAACTTCTATGATTAGTCTAGCTCAAGTGAGGGATAGAAACTAATAAAAAAACATCATGTAAATTAAATAATATTCTCAAGATTTAACCTCCATTAATTTATTAACTTTGACTTGGTCAACTCTGACTGTTACAACAAATATCCAAGAAATAAAGACTTTCTTATAAGGTCCACTCACTCACCTGACAAACCAATCACACCTAGAGGTGATTGGGAGAGTTTAATACAACATATAATAACTTAAATATCCATACCAATATATTTTTTCACTTTAGATCAACTTATTTCATATCAGGTCATTATTAGGGTTCTTTAAGGGTTTAAATCATCTTTTAGTCTTCACGATCATTCATAAATCACCCTTAAACCAAAAACCAATACCTAGAATTTTTATCTATGAACCTTCCCCATCTACCATGAAAGCATTAGGTTCTTAGGTAGAGGTAACACATGCCAACAAACAACTAAAATTCCTTTTTAGATTGAGAACCCTTCATTGTATACACATGAGAGACCTCAAAACCAATTTTCATGCCTTTTCTTACAAACCATGGCCTAAAACTTCATAAATATGATTAAAAAGACTTTAATTACTTTTTTAAATGCTTAAATATTCACACATGACTTGTAAATTGATCATGATACCTCATTAGGCCATGCTCTCACCATCTTGCTTTACTAAACTTGAGTCATCACACCTCATTAGGTATTGAAATGACCTTCAAACCTATTTCCATGTGATATCCACCTTACTTACATTCTCACACAACATCTCACATGCTCAAACAACATCAAACATCCTTAATATGCCTTTACAACACCTCATTAGGTCAGGCACGGTCTAGAATTAGTCTCGTTATAGACTAAAACTGAAGGTTTTACCCTTGTAGGCTTAATTTGAAACTCTCCTAAGTGTTCCAAAACCTCATACGCATGATAAATAAACCTTATATATCTGATTATGCCTTTGTGCATCCATATCACTAGGCCACCATGCTCAAACCTTCTCAAAAGGTCTCTACATGCTATGATTAGGATTTTCAAGCACTTGAAACTTGATAACTGACCTTGCAACACTTATGAAATCTTATTCACTTATCTTGTATGATCACATAGTTCTAAGAAACCTATCACAATATTTTTCTTACATAATTAATAAATCTTCACTATCCACACCTTCTCACATGGTCTAGATTAGGCTTCTTAAGACACCTTGTACTTAAGAACTAGTAGTTAAATATGCTTTACTTAACCTAAACCTTGACATCAACCTTAGAATAAACATTAGGTTGCCTTAAAATTATCTCTTATCACATGGTTCATATCTTATAGACCACTTACCATGCATATTTACTATATGTACCTTGACATCAATTTTATCAACTTTGACATCAATGATAATCATTTCTCAACAAATATTATGTATACAACTAGAGAAGGTGGGGTAGAGTTGATAGTTATTCAAGAAACCACCATCCCCATGAAGACCTTGAGGTATGAAAATGAAACAAAACATTGGATGCAAATTGTATGACATGGAAATCCATGATGTGTCATGACATGATAAATAAAGGAGATCTTGACTACACATAATTACCTTGTCAAGATGACCATTTAACTTAGGGTTAGGTGTCCATGTCAAAAGGTGATTAGATGTGACCTTTTCAATCATCATGACTATTTTATGGAATTGATGAAATTATAGGACCCAATCAATGGGTGGAGTGGATAACACATCATCGAATAATAGTGATCATGAGGACTACTTAATCCTTCATCCTGAGAATGAACTTGTATCATGAATTCATTTGTTTTGTAGGGTCTCAATAGAGCATATAAGTGTGAAAGTTGGAAATGACACATAATGGAAATAATGGGAACTCAAGTAGGGATGATCGATGGCCACCACCTCTTATAATGATTTATGAGATGAATATGTGGATATTTTATATGCTACACTAAGTGATGGACCTTGTAAAATAACTACTAGGACAATAATAGCTGATGAGGATTCAACCTGAACCTCAACCACAACCTCAACCATAATGAAAAAGGTAGGATTTTCAATATGTAATATGTAGAGTAGGATATCATAACCCAAGGACAACAAAAAATGAACAAATACCAATTTTTCATGGATGGAATCCTTACTATTCAAAGGGATGTGTGATGAGGTGATGATATGTATGACTCATGCAAGTTCAATAGAATGAGTAGATGGATGTAATGGTTGCATTAGCTGAGCAAGGTGTAAGAGAAAGAGTGGAGTATGATTTTTTTCCTATAATAAGGCATGTGTAATATGGGATTATAATATGACCATCGATATCCATCAATGTAGGGATGAACATGGATCAACTAGCATAATCTATAGAAGTGTGTAGAAACTATGGGGAAACTAGAGATGCAAGCCAACCTTATCTGAGGGGGAATGTCATTGATGCTAGTTCAATAATCAACTATCAAGGAGGATGGATTGATTTAAATTTAGATTCACCAGATAATCAGTATAATACTAGGAGAACAACAAGATGAAGGTGCAATGCCTAAGTAATAAAAATGTTTATATGTACCTTAGGCTATATTTGTGTAATCTTATTATCATGTGTTTGGTGTGTATCCTTATTTATATTCATTATACGATGCCTCACATGATAAATAAAATAAAAGAGTTTGTTATTGTTTTGAAAAAATTTAGAATGTGTTGAATGTTTTGGCATATTTCCATGTTTGACATAGACCTATGGATATTTACATGTCTAAGATTATGGTTTGGTGTAAGCATAAACAACTAGACCTTTGTTCACATAAGTATGACTCATGGAAACTAGATTTAACATGCATAATGGTTTAGAAATGAAAAGGGGGAATAAAGGAATAAGGAATGGGTGGATGAGTTGGATCCAAATGTACTAGGCAAGAGGATGTTACCTACATAGTCCCATAGACACTAGATCCAACATGAACTTCAGGCCGAACGTAGTTCTCCCAAGGACATGGGATATAATAAAAATGATAAGTATGAAATGTGAACATATATTAAAATAGGAATGGGTTCACAACACTATGAGAGTGTTGAGAAAAAATTAATAATAATGAAAATTCAAATGGAAGTAAAAAAACACTAGAAAATAAGATGATAAAGCAAGCAAAAATTTTTTTTGGCTTAATAAATCTTAAGGAGGTTTCAATTCTTTTTTCTTAAATTTTTTTTTTTTTTAAGTTTTTTTTCGGATTTTCAAAATTTTAAGTATTTTTAAGTATCTCAACTTGATTGAGGATTAAAAGATATATAATGGGGAGAACATTTATTAAATTTCTCACAAAATGGCAAGAGTGTTAGAATGGGGTGACCGAACTAACCTCAACATGAATTGACATTTGCCTACGTAGTTTAAAATAACCTCATGTCAATGTAGTTCCACTTTAGTGGAAGATACTATAAATCAATCGTAGGGAGAAGGATATAAATAGATATGGTATACAAATATTGAAAAGATTGGTATAAATTGACACTTGACAAGCAATGGATGAAAAAGACAACTTTTAAGAACCATTAATCAAAGAAATCATGCATACATGTGCTAAGTGACTTAATTCAAAGATGTGTTGATGATGACCAAATCTAAATATTCTACTACAAATCTTCTCTGAATCTATCATCTGTAATTATCTATAGTACTTTATGAATTATAATCAAGGTTGATATTGGTACTAGAATAAGGGAATAAGATCAAATAATAACTAGTATAGATAAGAAATGGGGATGAAGGGAAAGTTTTCAATGGTCATGCCCCCAAATAGGGGTCCTCATAGACAATGTCAAGCAAATCAAGTATAGAAATGCTTGAGATGCATAATATTCATGGGCTCATTCAGATCTTCTCCATCTGGTGTGGCTAATTTGTATGCTCCATATCCATAATTTGTGGTGATGATGAACGGGCCCAACCAATTAGGTTAAAACTTTCCTTTCTTTTCATGGGTGGCATTGGTTATTTTTTGACTCTCCTCCAAGATTAGGTATGCAAGTTCAAGATATTTGTGTTTAATATGTTTATTGTATCTACAACATAGCTTGTTATGATATGCCTGAAGGTTATTTAAAGCATCCACTTAATTTTCATCGACTATATCTAATTATTACAATCAAGAAACTTATTATTCCTCTTCATCAATGATATTCTTCAGTGAAATCTACAAGGAAGGTAACTTGATCACAATAGGGATAAGGGCTTTAGTTCCA
This sequence comes from Torreya grandis, assembly GCA_037957365.1. Classification (NCBI taxonomy): domain Eukaryota; kingdom Viridiplantae; phylum Streptophyta; class Pinopsida; order Cupressales; family Taxaceae; genus Torreya; species Torreya grandis. Next base: position 657,109 of record JARHVA010004993.1, on the reverse strand, counting down.
TAAATGAGGGAGTATGGTGTGGATCCTGTTAGATTTTGGGTATTGATATGGTAGGATCAAAGGGTGGGAAATAATTATAGATGTCAGTCATGGCCAAAATCATTAGTATTATTTTTAAGGATTTGAACTAGGGTTTTTTTAGATACTACAACTTGGCCATTACTTTGAGGATTAAAGCAGTGGAAAAGTGTTGTGTAATTTTGTATTTGGCATATAGGGATTTGACATAATTATTTTTAAAAGATATACCATTATCAAAAAATGAGTTTAGAAATAATGACAAAATGATAAATGAGGTGATTGAGTATGAACTTAGATATCTACTTACCTATTACATAAGAGAGGGGAATGACTTCAACCCACTTAGTAAAGTATTCAGTGGCAGTGAGGATATGTTTATGGCCATCAAAATAAATAAGATTTATTTTCCCTATGAGAATGAGTCCCCATGTGGAAAATGGCCATGGCATAATGAGTAATTATAATTCTCTAGCTAGAACATAAATAAGATTAGCATGTTTCTGACAAGCCACACACTTTTTTACATAATTAACTGCATTGGCCTCCATGGTGGGCTAGTAATACCCTGTATGCAAGAGTTTCTTGGCAAGGACCACACCACTAGTATGAGCCCCACAAATCCATTCATGTACTTAATTAAGCATTAATCATGACCCTATTGAAGATAAATAACAAAGTAGAGTTCCATCATATTCTCTATAATAGAGTGTGGCACAAAGTATGGTATAATGAGAGGTACTATAAATGAAGGCATTTTGTCTTTTATGGGAAAGATCAAGAGGGATAGTGTTATCATGGGGATAGGAAAATATTTTAGTGTACTAAGGTTTACTCAAACCAACAACATCACATACCATTTTAAACAATGGACATTCATGAGATGGCCAAAAAGATATGTTTGATAAGGAACTGGTAATCAAGAACATGATCTGTAATTGACATTAATGAACCAATAGTTTCCATTTCATCAACAATCCTATTATTGGTTCTTGGAATTTGCTCAAATTGGATATAATCAAAGTTCTACACTAGATTTTCCACCATCTTCTTGTATAGAATAAGTTTGTCATCTTTTGTTTGGTACTGCTCTATTACCTTATTGATAATCAATTGAAAATCCCCATAACATGTAAATCTTTGATGTTCTATTATATTTTTAGATGAAGTCTTGTAATAAGAGCCTCATATTTAGATATGTTATTGGTACAAGTGAAATTGATATGAAATGCCTTGGGAATGAGATACCTTTACAATGTTGTGAATAGAATGCTATCTCTAGATCTTATGGAAGTATATGAACCATCAAAATAGCGTGTCAAGTTTTTTTGATTCAGAAGAAGTGTTCTCAAGAATCATGATGGACTCATCAAGAAAATTGAACAAATGTGGTTTGGTATCTATCATGGGTTTTTTTTTAAGATGATCATCAATAACTTACCCCTAAATGGCCTTTTGATGCACATACTTGATCTCAAAATCACTTAATAGTATTACCTATTTGGCCATATGACACGTTAATGATCACTTAGAAAGTAGGTACTTGAGAGGATCCACTTTGGAAATGATTATGGTCTCATTTTTTAGCATATAATGTCATAATTTTTGGGCTCAAAACACCATGGCTAAACAATATTTTTTAATGGATGCATAATTGTGTTCATATGTGACCAATGTTTGGCTGAAGTAGTACACTATTCTTTCTTTCCCCCAATCATCATGTTGTGTTAGGAGTGCCCCAAGGCATGTTGGATTGCTGAAATATAGAAAAGCAATAGTTTTCTTGGGGTATGTAGAACTAGAATGGGTGGTTTATTTAGATAATCTTTTAATTACTCAAAGGCTTGTTGACAATTTACATTTCACGAAAATGTGGTTCGTTTCTTTAGAATATGTGTGAAAGGACGGAATTGGTCTGCCATATGAGATATGAACCGCCTAATAGATTGAACTTTGCCCTAAAAACTACAAAGCTTCTTTAAATTAGAAGGTGGAGGCATTTTAGTAATGTATTTAACCTTGGCTAGATTGACTTCAATACCCTTACGAGAGATAATGAAGCCTATTAATTTACCTGAAGTAACACCAAAGACACATTTCTTAGGGTTAAGTTGTACTTTATATTCATGAAGGCGTTTAAATATTATGTGCAATGCCTCTAGATGTCATGATCTAGTCTTTTAATTTTTTAGGATATCATCAACATAATCCTCAACAATATCATGCACCATGTCATGAAAAATGATAGTCATTACATGTTAGTACATGGCATCAGCATTCTTGAGGCTAAAAGGCATCACTTGATAATAAAATATTCCCCATGAACTGGTGAACATCATGTTGTGTTGGTCCTCATGTATAATTTTAATCTGGTTATATATAAAGAAACCATCTATAAGAGACAACATCTCATACCTAGCCATGGAATCTATAATCATATCAATATTTGGCAAAGGAAAATCATCCTTAATACATACCTTATTGTTGTCTCTAAAATTGGTACATAATCAGTTTCCCTACATCTTTTTGCTAACTAGAACTATGTTGGAAATCCACTCTGAATAATCAATAGGATGAATGCATCCTTCCTCCAATAATATATCCAATTATTTTTTGGTAATAATGGCTATGTGAGGGTGCATATTTCATAATAAAAACTTGATTGGCTTGGTATCAGGATGTATAACAAGGTGATGCACAACCAAGGTGGGGTCTAAGCCTAGCATATCTAAATAACACCATGCAAAAATTTCTAACTCCAAGAAAGAAGAGTCTCAATTTTTTTCATCGAGTTCTTCCAAGAAGGAAGAGTCTAAATCCCAAAGATATGGTAGAGGCCATTAGGTAAAGACATGTATATAATCTTAAATAATTTGATCAAATGTTTGTTGTTATTTTGAACTGATTCCTAATAGGCATAAAATTCTAGGACTTAAGGAGGCCTAGGCTTCATTTGAGAGAGGGTGAACTTTCCCATCTAATGTCACTTGAAATAAGTTTTCACCATGAGACTTGTATTTATCTTTACTTTTACCCTATTGCAAAAGTGCCTCAAAAGGGTTTGAACTTTGGGACCTCAATGTTTGATTTTATTTCTCTTTTAATTTTTTATCAAAGAAGTTCACCTACTCTCCAAAATAGGTAGCAAGGTCTAGTGTAATATCAAATTCTTGTTTTTTATCACCAAGTGGTACATTATCTTTGAGGCCCATGAATTCATATATTTCCTCATCATTATATAAATTTTCTAATGATACATATGTATCTTGTTGATCCCATTCAATTAATTGGGGGTGATGGAGGAATAAAGGGGAATATGATGGTATAGTGGTAATAGTATAGATAGTGTTGGAATCAAATAGGTTAGTTTCAACCAAATCATCATAAATGCTATGATAAGACTCTATGTCACTATCAACACTGTCATTTTTAGTCAATAAATCATAGTCACTTAGGAGATTTGGGATCACCTTCAATTGGTTTGTATCTAATACCTTAAGATCCCTTATGCTTGATAGGTAATATTGGTCCAATGATTCCTTGTTGTGTTGCCCCTAGGCCTTTGCCTTTATAGGCTTAATGATCCATTATCCATTTTGGGATATGATATTTTGTATTCTAGTAATAGGTGGTGAAGTCATCATTGTGCAACCAAGAATCATCATCAATTTGGATTTGTTCTTGTTCTTGAGAAGTACCCTTGATAAATTATAATGGTCCTATTTGAGGGGAAGTTCTCTTCTTACACCATTCCATTTTGGGAACTTGTTTTTCAGGCCTACCATATGCTTTTGGTGTTTTAGGTAATTTGGCAATGTGAAAAGCATCACCAATTTTATATTCCCAAAGGCCATTATTTTGAATAGTGAAGTGATTGGATACCTTTGTAAGTGGGTTAGGTGAAGTAGAGGCAAGTGTACTTAGATCTACAAAATTAGATTAAGATGGTTGAATAACCACCTCTTTTACTTTTTTGGGAATAGTATCTAGGCTAAAATGATAATTATATCTCTCATACTCTACCTCCAAATGCTTACAAAATGTGTATAGTTACAAGTCATAAGAAATGGTAACCTTTAATAAAAAATGGGAGAACTTAATACACTAATTAAGGGTAGATGGAATGGTATGCACTTCATTGATCCATGGTCACCCAAGAATAAAATTATATTATAATTATAGATCTAGAACATGGCATAGTGTATCATGGGTTAAAGGCTAAATACCAATTGGTAAATATGTATTACCTTGAGACTATGCTCCTCATTATCATATGTTTTGATGGTAATGATTTTTTGATGAATATATTTAGTTGTGTATCCCAAATGTTTGATCAGCCCTAGAGTCACAATGTTGAGTCCTAATCCATTGTCTATGAGGACTTGTTCAATCTTATTATGAGAAATTATGGCTTTTATCTATAACAGGTTATTGTGTAAAGGTCCAAGGGGTGACATGTCTATTTTATCCAAGGTAACTTATTATCTAGGTTTTGAATGACTTACAAGAGTTTGAAATTTATTAAGCACAATGTCGATTGGAACTTTGGACTGACTCAAAAGTGTATTCAATATGTTTTTATGGACATTAGATGTATGCAAGAGATCTAAATTGGAAATATATGCAAGAATTTATATAATTGTTCCACAATATCATATGGTTTATCATTAATGGGGGCACTTAACTTAGTTTTTGAGTTATGAGACCTTGAACAGGATGATTGAAACAAGGAGGTATAAGAGCTTGAATGGTAACCTTAGCATTTTGGGTTGTGATTGTGTAGCCTTGATTTTGTGGAGGTTTATTGTAATTAGATGAATATATATGAGAATATGGTATGATAACTCTTGATTTAACCAAAGGAGGGTTACCAAATGATGAAGGTGGATATCTAAGAATGGACACAATAAGTCTACGGGTATTGTTGGTAGTGGTTTTCATTTATGCACTTTTAGTGCTCCCTATGTCACTAGGGAACAAGGGGAAAGTAGAAACTCTATTTTAAAGTCCTATAATGACTTGGGGCTTGAGTTGTTAATAAAACTATTTATTGGAATAACACAAATAGTAGAGATGCAATCACCACTTTAAAAGTCTGCAATCAAACCCTATTGTAGGGATAACAGATGTTATGCAGTGACACAATTTCCTACTAATATTTGTGAATTATATTAGTATTTTATAATTAATTCCCTAAATAAAAATGAATATTAGATATATATAGAATGATATAAACTAAGGTGATTCATATGTAGATCCAAGAGAGAGTAGGGTAGGGCAAAAGAAAGGTGTACTTAAGATGAAAGATTATGCCAATTCTACTAAATTGTAAAGTAAATCACATGAAAATAACATCTACCAGCTCTAGCATAATGTTCAAAGATGAATAAATGTATTTTATGCTTATGAGGAAATAAAATTTATATATCTAATAGCATACATTGCATAAAGATAACTTATTTGCAATAAATTACATAGCACATCTAGTTGCTAATGAGAGAAAATAGAGCAAGTATACTACCAAACCAATCAGCCTAGCATTAAGATCAAACTAACAAATGCATACATGAAATTTAATTACCAAATTAGATTTCATAAAGGAAACATTAAAACGTCTATAGCATGAGAATTCAGAAGTCACAAAACCACATGAAAAAACACTATAGATAGACTCTTGAATTCGTTGACTCTTTATATTAAATTTTGCAACAAGTCTCTTTATAACTAATGAATGAGGGGGAAACCCCTACTTATAGGCCTTAATAATTCCTAAGATGTTCTCAATTGGGCCCACACCCACAGGTAGCATCCAAATAAAAATAGGAGGATAAAATGCCATAATACAATGAAATATTCCATATTTGAAATACAAAATATATAACTGAATATCCCTAAGGGCCTGGGGTGGTTGAGTTGCTTGTTATTATTATTTTTGTTGATGCTTCTCAACTTCCTCTTTAGTCCATAATTATAAATAATCTTGATAACATTTATAAATATAGGCAAAGTCTATGATCATGGGCATGAATAAATCAGGTATGTCTTGGATTAGCCTATCATGTTCTAGGAGTATGGGCCTTAATGTCTCCTTAATTACCGTAGCCTTCTGCAGTCTCTAGTTAGAAAATGTTATAATATCAATCACCTATATAATTGTCTTAGCACTAGCCACATCTTTCTATAACTATGCCATCAATACCTTCATTTGTGCTTTGAATTTTTGTTCCTCCATGGAGTCATCAGGTTTGGTCACCTTGGTGATCATGGCATCCTTCAGCAAGTGAGAAATTCAAAACTTAATTTTCTCAAAGGAGGTATTAGCATCCTTGAGTTGATAGAACCAAGTATTCAAAATTCTCCTCTTGTTCATGAGGATAGTTTGCATAGGCATTATGTCTTCAAGAGGTAGCACCTTCAGATCATGAAATTTGTTTCTCCTAGCTACTCTTACCAAGTTTGTCAACTTGGTGTCATAGTGGACAAGACTTTGATTGAGATTTGTGACTACCTTGGCTTGTTGGATTCTATTTATTTGCCTCTTCTTTATGACCTTGTAGAGTTTGAAGACATTAATTATAACATTGATTATTGAAATCAATGTGCCTTTAGGCATGGTGGGCAATGTTTGCTCTTTTAGCCTCTTTATTTCTTATTGCATCACCTGCATAATAGCAATAGTCAATTCAGTCTATGCCTACACTAAGGATATATAATTATCCTTATATTATTGCACTTCTCCCAAGGTGGCCTTCCTCTTCATAATTAGAGTGAGGAGGGGCTCTTCACTTTCATAAATTTCAATTGAGCTGGACTATGGTTGCTCTACTTATCTTCTAACTACTCTCTTCATTGTGCCATTAGCCCAATCAAATCTCATGGCAATCTGAGGTGGATGTTGGCTTGCCTGAGGTCTCACCTACCTTATTGTTTACATCATATCTCTCACCCAATTTAAGGTGGCTAGCTGAGTAGGAGGTGGTTGTAATGGGAGTTCTTGGGAGGAAGAGAGAAGTGAAGGCTGAAGTAGGGACATACAATTGGATTGGGTCTAATTATCCTAATGGATCAAATAGTGTCTTGGTCAAGCCCATGTTTAGGATGAACGTGGGTAATGTTTGGGGCCAAATAATTTTTTCTATTGGGGTGGGGTAAGGTGATTATTTTTAGGTGAATGATGGATGGATTGGCCCTAATGGATTAGTGGGTGTAATGGATCTAAGGGCAAGGGATGCACTCATATTAGTTGTTTGGGATGGAGTAGACTCCATGGCCTGACTAGTCATAGTGTTTTAAGAGCTTGGTGGAGGTGGAAAGTTTACATTGGCATGGGAGATGAATATGGGCATGGCATGCATAAAAACAATAGGGTTAGTTTTAAATGTGTTAATGAATGGATATGAAGGTAGAGGCATAGAACTTACAAGAATAATTTGGGAGGCTATTGAAGGGGATGCTACTTTACTTATCCCAACTCTAGGGGAATTCATTCTTATTAACACTTTCTCCACCATTCGCTTTGATAATTCTTGTAGTTAATATAATGAAATATTAGTAACATTTAGATTTGATTGATCTAAGTATTATGGGGTTGTTTCTTTAATAGATATAGAGGTAGTTGTTGGCACTTGTGAAGGGCCAGTTGGGTTGGCCACTTGATTCTCCTTGCTCTGATCTCAGAGGTATATCTTTCCCACTTAGAGTAGTTATAATTGGGGGCCTATAGGGTTTGTTTCTTATTAGAGGCATGTCATCTACTTCCTCTTCTTTTTATCCCTTCTCCTCATAGTTAGCATTAAATAGGCTTCCATGATCTGGTGGGGGTTGAGGTCTTAGAATATATTCTTTCTTCCTCTCTCGGTCAAGTCTCATCCCGAGTAAGATGTTCTTCCTTGAATAATTCTTCAAGACCACCTCATTTTTCATTGCATCGAGGTACATCCAATCATGTACCTCATCCTTATTCTTATACTCTAAATCCACATCTCTTTTAAATTTGGTGAAGTGTTTAGATATGACTTGATTGGGGTCCCATATCCTATAGTCATCCTTGGGAAAGAGATAGAAGTATCTATGATTTACTTCCACCATCACGTCTTGCCATTACTTTATTTTGGCTCTTCCCAATTGGTAAAGAGCCTTATGTGGGGGATTTTTATTCTTTTTTTGAAGAGGCTATTGACTCCATGGACCATTTGGTAAGCTATTTCTTCTTCTTTTAATTTCATCAACACAAACTTGGGTAGCCTAAGGGGAGCTACCATGACTCCTTCTACTTATATTACTATATAGTTAGGATAGAGCCAATAGTTTTCTATACCTCTCAATGCTTATTTGACTTCTAATAGCACCCTCTACATCAGACATTCTATAATTGACATGTAGGTAGGGGGATAAAAATCCTCTATAATTATCTTAATATGATGCCTAAAATGGTGGATATGCATTGTAAAAAATGATTGGGGCATGACCTCACGTATCATAAGATTTCATGTGTCTAGCTTTAGTTGTGTAATTACACAAATTACATAGATTAGATAGCTCATCATATAAAATAGAGATCAATTCTTACATATATCTTCCATGGTTGTAACTAAATTATTGTTAATGACATCTCTAAGGGATGGGATCTGTTGATCTTCTATGATTAATTGTAATAGTGGGATGGTCCTAATATCCACATATCCTATGTGGGCATTACCTAATACCCTATTTAGTAGTGTAAAGCCAATCCTAACCCCCTTTCTAAATTGGTGGACTGGGATGTTCCCCTGGTCATCCATGAACACCACCCTTTTTAGGTTCATCACCCATCTAGATAAGACTACATCTGGCTTGTGTGCTTCGTACTAGCCTTCAACAATACTCTCGTTATAGTCCAATTATGGTAGGGGTGGGTTATAATACTTTTTAAAAATAGGCTCAATAATGAAGGTAATGGGAAGCCCTTAGTGTATGGACTTAAGTATTACATCTTCGCATCTCATATCACCAAAAATTTCATATACCAAATCCACATAGAGCATGACCTTTAGCTTTGTTATAGCTTTATGGAGACCAACAGCTTGCATTACAAGGACATCAAAGGTAAACGAAATGATGTGGGGCATATTATTAACATCATCAAGATCCCTAATTACTTTAATATTGTGGTAGACACTAAAATAATGTTTGTCTCTTGTATCTATGGCTTTGGAGATAAACTTTGTGTCCTTAAAAACCATTTAATTATCATATCAAAATAAGAAATCGTCATTACCAAATGAGAAACTCTTACCAAAGGTTGAGGATCCTACTCATGACATCTTGTAATATCTTTGGTGACAATGGACATTCCTTTTTACTTTTATAGAACTCTAAAGCTCTAATAATGGTGGTCCTGGTGTAATTCATGAAGAGTTTGAGTTTAGTTGACTTTAAAATGTAGAGATCAAAGAGGGAAAATAATTAAGGTTTTGAATGCAAGTGTAGGTGATAATGATCAAGTTACATAGCCTTTTTAATATTACCTTATTTAATACAAGGTGAGATAGTGATTCTATTTTGTGCCACATTAATGAAGAGCTCATCTCCCTTGCATTCAAATCTTGGTACTAATTTTCTTTGATTTGTCATTAATTTTAGCTTTAAAGCTAAAGATTGCCACTTATTGGCATGTGGTATGCCACATCAGCTCCAACTAGGTGCTTGTGGAGCTTAACTACAACAAAGATATTTAATTGGCTCATCTCTAGACACATGAAACTTTCTGATTGGTCTCAAGTGCTCTGGATGTGGCTCTATGTGTTGACTCACTTATTCAATGTTACATGTCATCTTTTGATTTATTAAGGAGCTCTTAAGTGGGGCCCTCCAATTTGGTTGGTTTTAGGAATGTCACTTGTCACTCTCACAAGTAATTAAGGGCTTACTTGGATAGGTGTCTCTCTCATGAGCCATCATAATCTTGATTAGATGTGTGTCACCTTTTGATTACTCTTGGGAGCCTTATGGATAGGTGTCAGTGACATTGTATCAAATGTGTGGCTCAAGCAGAGCCACACATTATTCTTGGAGGAAATCTATCAACCTTGGGTGCAGATCTATAAGGATGTTACATGTCATCATCTTGGGATCCTAAAATGGACACACATCATCATCTCGATCTTTCATGAGATTTAGATTAGATACATTTTTATGTAGACACATGTCAATGTCAAAAGGTGCATCTTTGATTTGACAGCTCAGGAGCTTTCACATGTACTCTTAGAAGGATCTCATGAGCCTTGGATCAAATGGATCAAGAGCTTATATGTGTTTTAAAATGCATCCAAAGGAAGCACATGGTACCTTAGAAGTTTACTCAGGTAGTGATTGGGACACATGACATCATCTCATAGACTGTAGGATAGGCAAGGACATGTGACAGCTTGAATTTGAACAAACTTACTCAGAAGAGACAAGATCTTGACATGTAGATAGTGGATTTGAATTCTAATAGCTAGTTCCTTTGTGAGATCTTGGGGTCATGCCACATGGTATCTTTTAGAACTAGTTGATTTGTTCTAAGTGGAATGCATAGAGCACCTTTCTTTCAACCAATGGTGTAGGTTGAATATCTGAGTATAAATATTAATGTCTCGAGTAAGCATCATGGTGAAAAGTGGCATGCTATAAAGTGAGTGTTCCTTTTAGAATCTTGTCTATAATTTTGACGTCTAGAAAGATGTCATAAACTATTACTTTAACTTTGATGCCCTATGGAGTCATGTGAGAAGCTAAGTTAGACTTTAGAGATGTTTAAGCACCCATCATAGGCAAATTATAATAAGTTTAAAGAAAAAATTACATAATTAAATTCTGTAAACAAAATATAAGTATAGTCAGATGAAAATCCCATGAAGCTTTAAGGTGTTCATGTCAATTTGGGAAGCAATCTAAACATTCTTAGTGAAGCTTGTCTGCATGTTTTGATCAATTCATGGTTAATAATTCATTAAAACTCAAAAAACACTCATAGAAACTTGTAATAATCCAAATATTTTTAGATGTTAATCTATGTTGCAAGATGAATATTAAACCAAGAACTATCAAGAAGTATTAAATCATATTTTCTATGCAATCTAAGCATTTATCAAAGTTGACATCTTAGATAATTATGGAAAATTAAAATAGGAGGGTCCCCATTCTAGGAATAGGGGGTAGTTGAGCATCAAAAAATGGTGATCTTTATAGGGAAACATTGCAAAATGTAAGAATCCAGATCTCATGTTCAAAGATGAATCATAAATTAGTCATCTCACTATGATTTTCAACTAATACTACTTTTTAGAACTAATGAAAGCTCATGAGCTGGAATAGAGTTTAAATCTTTCAAATAAATGTACTATGTGTGTGATTTGTAGTTTATTGACCATTGCCACTGGATTTAGAAATTTTAATATTTTAAGCTTTAAAAAATTTAAGATATGAAATAACTTAAGCATTCTTTAGATTTAAGTAATAATAATGCCTTGTTTAAGTATGGATGGCTTGGGCATTGCTCTTCTTCCATCCAGGAACCCATAGCCTCGATAAAGATACCTTTGGTTCTACTTCGATCCTTGCTTTACTTCCATCTAGGTGTCCATAGCCCAAATAAAGATTACCTAAATTACCATTCAGGAGTATAAAGTAGTTTAAGATTTGACTTTATTAGTGTATCATATTTTTTTGTGGTTTTGTTTTTTTATACCTATGTTCATAAACTAGAATGGTTAGGAACCTAAATTAGCTAGGTATAAGTATTTTATCAAGACACAACTAAATGTTATTCACTATTAGATAACAAATTCTACCTAGGGAATTTATTTAGTGAATTTATGTGACAGTATGATGGTTCACATAGATTAAAACTCTTTTTCAAGTGAATGTTCAGTCATTTGAACCATATTATAACATCAAAATAACTTAAGATCTTCATAATAAATCCAATTCTAATTAACCCTGCCCATATTTTATAAATGGGAACAATGCTAGGGGATTTTGGGCTTTGAGAAACCACTTGTCTATAATTAACAATCCCTTATTCCATTTTTTAGACTAGATTAGCACAAATTGAGCCAAAATAATTCTTATCCAGAGGACTTATTACTATGCTACAACATGCAAAAGAAATAAAACAAGCAAATGGAAATCAAGAAGGGACAAAGCAGGAAAGCAAATAAAGCAATAAAATAGGAAAGAAGGCAAATCAAGAAAGCAAACTATACTATCCCTACCTATGTTAAGCCTAAACAAGTCTTACTTTCCTTGTGGAAATTGGGACAAGCAGCAGAGAAGTAGTGATTCATATATTTCCCATTGATAGGAAAGGCTAAGTCATTTCCTTGCAGTTATTTGACTCTAAATGTATTTTCTCCAAGTATCTTTGTTACTTAATAGGATCCAATCTAGAGAGGAGTAAACTTGTCATGTTTTCCCTTTTTTCATGGGCCTTATCCCCTAATAAGACTAAGTATAAGATTCAAAATTCTTTCACTTTGGCTAGCTTATTGAACCATCTTTTCACCACATCCTGACGTTTGCTAAAATTCTTCAAAGATTCATCTCTTACATCTTCCATCTAGATGATCTTTATGATCTAGGATCTAGGGTTACACTCTCTCATCATCTTCCATGTACTCAAACATGAATTCATAAGTGGGTAGCTTCAAAATTATTGGAAATATAAGTTGTCACCCATAAATTAGAAGCAACAGAGATGCTTTCAGAGCCTACTTATATCTATTCATGCCTGCCCATAGAGCAAACTTTAGTAAGGACTGTTATTTTTTCAACTTCTTTTATGTAGTCTTTTTTATAAGAATAATTAGGTTCTTGTAGTTGATTTTACAACTCCATTACCCTAAGGGTAGTAGTTTGAAGCTAACTTGATGACTATCTGGTTATTGTAAACCCACTCAGTAAATTTAGTATATGCAAAGGTTGGTCTATTATCACACACTAAAGAATGGGGCGTTCTAAAGTGAGTAATAATATTCTCCTCCTAGAACTTTATGACATCGATCATTTTATTATTTTTATTGGCTACCACTTCAGTCCACCTCATGTAATATTCAATAGCTATGAGTATAAACTTGTGTCCTACTGATTAGTTTATATTGATAACTCCCACAAATTTGAGGCCCCATTATGTAAATGGCTTTGCCTCAATCATTGATTATAAAGGCATAGCTACCTTTACTTATCTTCTATCAAATATTTGACATTGGTGGCATGTTGACACATGGGCATGTGCATCCTTGAACATAGTTGGCCAATAATATCCATCCTTCAATATATTCTATGCATTGTTATGCCTTGAGGGGTGACCACTTCCCAATTTATCATAGAAGCTATCCATGATTTTTGTGGCTTCATCTTTAGAGACACACCTTAGGTATATTATTTTATAGTTCTTTCTATAAATGACCCCTCATTTTATCATGAAGTGTGATGATTTCAGCCTGAGGGTTCTCCTTTGTTCTCTCTTCAAGTGTGGAAGACATACTCCATGTAGTAAGTAATGCATGATGTCCTTGTACCAGTCTCCACAAAGTACTTGATTTGCCTCTACCTATAAAACATCAATATAAGGATTACTATTTGCAATGAGTTATATTAGACCTTAACCCCTTAATAATTTAGAATTTTTTATTTATAATTCATATTATTGAAGTTTAGTCATCCACTTCCCTCTTCTTTCCCCGAGTTCATTATGTCCTAACATCAGTTTGACAACTAGGTCAGACACTATGGCATGTCTTGTTCTGTAAGATGTATTGTCTAAAATTTTTAATAGCCTTCACCAGTGCATATAATTTTTTATCTATAATATGATAATTCATCTCTACATTATTTAGGTTGATGTTCATAAAGGCAATGGGGTGCTCTTTATCATCTTCCTTTTATGTTAAGATAATAACAATAGTATGGTCAAAAGTAAAGGAATATAGATAGAAATATATACTAAAATTAGGAATTATCAAGATAAGAGATTGAAAAATAGCATCCTTGATGTCTTGGAAATAATTATTCACTTTAGGGTTCCATTTTATCCTTATTTAGCATAGCGTTGAGTGGTTTCACTATTTCTACGAAACCAAAAATAAACTTTCTCTCAAAGTTGATTTTGCCAAAGAAAGATTTTGATTCCTTTTTACTATTTGGGACATCTAATTTTTAAATTAAATTAATTATATGTGGATCAATGGTCATACTTTATTTAGTGATCACATGCTTTAGAAACTTACCTTCAGTCACATAAAAGATGTTCTTCTTGGGGTTCAAGGAGATGTCATACCTTCTACATTTTTACAGCACTTGTTATAAATGCATCATATGGTCTTCCCTATTTTTAGAAAACATAGTTATATCATCCATATAAATGATAATTCATTTACCTATCAATCAATAAATTCACAGTTCATTGCTCACTGTAAAATTGCTCTTGTATTGATAAGCCCGAATGGCATCCATTTGTAAGCAAACATTCCCCACTTAATTGTGAAGGCAGTCTTGATTCTATAATTTTTGTTCACCAAGGCTTGGTTGTAGCCTAAAAATACATTGAGGAATGACATCATTCTATAGCCACTTACCAAATTTATGACTTCATCTAAAGATGGCAAAGGGTAATTATCCTTCTCAAAAGATCTATTCAAGTTTTGAAAATCAACACAAAGTTTGATCTCTCCATTCTTCTTCTGAATGGGCATAAGGTTAAAAACCCATGTGGTGTGCCTTATAGGAAAAATTATCCTTGTGTCAAGAAATTTATTCACCTTTTTTTAAATCAATGGTTTTATCACTAGATTTACTGGTCTTTGTCTCCGTCTAAAAGGCTTATATGCTTCCTTTAATGGAATAGTGTGAGTATTCACACTAGTATCAAAGGTATTTAGGTCATCATATAACCATGAAATAACATATTTGAACTTGGTCAAGAGGGTATCTACTTTATTTAATTCTTCATTGATTCAAACAAGACCAATGTTGGCATTTTGATCATTTTTATGATCTCCCAAATTCACTTGTTTGCAGTCTTTCCCACTTGCTTTGGGTAGCTACTTTCTTTAGTGAACTTGGGTGAATAGGGATTTAGTCCAGTCTCAACTTAGCAACAATCTATATACCTCAGGTATATCAATGACCTAAATGTATATGAACTATTGTATTCTAGTCTCATGAGATAACTGCATATGTATATTCAGCAATTCACTAATTACCTTTACCCTTGACTTGTCCAACTGCATTACCATCTTTTCAAACTTAACTAGGTTTAGCCCTAGTTTCTCATAAATTCCTAGAGGTGTAATATTAGTACAGGCACCAAAATCAAGTAAATAATTATGTAGGTTCTTACCAAATATTCTAATAGTTAATATGATTGGTGGAACCTCATGTTTGATTTTGTACATTACCACGTTGGCATGAGCTTGTTTAGCTTTTCTAGAGATTGGCTTCTTGATTAGTGATTTCAATAATAGATCACATTGTTCAATGATTTGTATGAGCTCATGTAATGTAATTTTTTCCTTGATCTTATTGATGTCCTCCACTATATTATATCCACCCTTTGATGTTGTGCAAGGGGCCTCTATTGTTAGTTGACTCTCTTTACCTTTGGGGTGTGGAGGGTTGTTGTCTATCATGCCATCAAGAGGTGTATATGGGTTGTTAGGTGGGTTAGAAGTTGTCAGAGGTGGTTTCTGACCTTGGTTCCTTAAGGAATAGTTGTTTCTTTGGTACTGTTTGAAAGCATGTACCTCTTCAACATTGTCTTCAAATTTATTTTCATCTTTTCTAGGGAAGTCATAAGTCTCCACCATGAGGTTAGATTCAGGTGCTCTAGAGGTATCATTGGATTTATTAGAGCTTATAACATTTTTTTGATTACTGAGATTCATTTTGAATCCCTCTATTTAGCCTTGAATAACTTTAAAATCACGGTAGAACTCCTCACAGTCTAGCTCTCCATGTTTAATAGTGTTATGCACTTGGCACTACTTAGGCAAGGCCATCTCACAGATGTTTATTTCAGGTAATTTTCTCAAAGGAGACTCACTATTATTTTTATACTTATTGAAATTTCTATTATACCTTTGTAAACCATAATTTATATTAGAATTTTCAATGGTATTTCCAATCTACTTCTTAAGATCTAAGAAATCATTAGTGATATTTTGGACAGTCCTTTATATGGAGTCTAACTCCCCCTTTGGAGGCTCTGGGCTCTTAGTCAAGGTAGTAGCTTGGAAATTTATGTTTTTCACTGGCATTATGGTTTGATTATTCTAGGGATGAGCCCCAGCACTTGGTTAAATAATCCAAGTTGTTGGTTCGATGCAGCATGAATCAAAGGCAATTGGTTGAGGACTAATAATTGATTCAAGGTAGGTTGGTTTTAGTTTATATTGGGAATGAAATTCAAGGCAAGCATGGTGGGATCAAATTTGGGAATAGAAAAGTTAGGGTATCTTTATGGATGCATCTGCTTGTCGATATAGATTGCTTAAAAATAGGCTAATGATAATGTGTTAATACCCACAACTCTTCTTAAGAAGATAGGCATCATAGGATCTAAAACATTCTTATATGTTTTCAAAGCTAACTCATTAGTATGCTTATATGGTGGGGATGTTAGGGTGTACTAATAGAATTTTCCAGGATCACCGAATCAATGAGTGGTCTTGATGGAGTGATCATGCAAGTCAAGCAAGCATACATCACACAGTTGAAAGCAATTAAAACCATAAAATGAGAATATTACACAAAGAGAGTCTCCATGAGAGTAATAAAAATGATACAAGATCAAAATATAATTATGAGGATTCAAAATCAAGATTAGAATACACAAAAGAATAATAACTCTCTGTCTCACTAAATACTAGTAGACTGAATGAATAATGCAAAGGGAGAGAGGTATTTATATGTTTGAGAGATAGTGAAATCCCACATTATATTGAATGTGTTACTAATCCTCCTAAATGACCTCTAGATCCCTAATCAAGACAATGTATCCATGTAGCCAAAACTTGTAGGAAAAAGGCCTACACTAACAACTGGTTAAGGACCAGTAACTGATTCAAGGTAGGTTGGTTTTAGTTTATATTGGGAATGAAATTCAAGGTAGGCATTGTGGGATCAAATTTGGGAATATCAAAGGTAGGGTGTTCTTATGGATACATCTATTTGTTGATGTTTATTGCTTAAAAATAGGCTAAGGGTAATGTATCAATGCCCATAAATCTTCTTAAGAATATAGCCATCATAGGATCTAAAACATTCTTGTATATTTCCAAAGCTAAATCATTAGTAAGCTTATATGGTGGGGATGTTAGGGTGTACATCTTTTGGAACCTATAATTTAAAGTTCTTATTGGTTCCTTTGGGTCCCTTTTCAGGGTGGTAAACTATTGGTATACAACTCTCAGGCTAACTACTCTACCAAACTTAGCAATAAATGTGTCATTGAACTAATTTCATCCTATAATGGAATTTTTGGGTAGATTAAGAAACTAATCCTAGGCTACATCTCTAAATGTGAAAGGAAAGATATGGCAGGTTGTGTCCTCATGAATGACATTAAGCAACCTTAAATATTATTTAAAAGACTTGATATGCTCCTCAATCATCACCCTACCGATGTGAGTAAAGAGAGGCAGATACTTCTTTGGATTTCTAGGTAAATCATACATAACTCCAAGGATGTTTATGGGTGAACCCACTAACCATGCTATGACTAGCACTAAGAGTTGAAAATTCTAGGTCAATGGAGAATTAGGTTGAGTCTTAGACTTTTTATGCCTATATTTATCTACCTTGTCTTTCCTATGGGTTTATAGAGATGCTAAAGGGATTATAGGATTAGATCAGGATCTGGGTTGAATCTTAGGTAACTCCAGGATGTACAACGTGTTCTAAGAGCATAAGAACCACAAAGATGGACTCTACAGATTGTAAATACCACAAAGATCGATGGATCTAATGTAGGAAAGACTAGATCAAGTATTTTTGCCTTGATTTTTGAAGATCTAAGCTTAGGAATCTCAAATTTCTCAAGATCTACATAAATATTTGTTAGCTTTGCACTAAAACCTATAAAGATCAATGTTAAACCAAAATTTCAAATAAAATCCATGTTTATTCACCAATCAAAGAGCATTAGAGTATTTTAAAATGCCTTAATGTGCAAAGTCATGCAAAGATTTACTTAAATCAAAATTAAATAGAACAATTAATATCTTAAATGCTTAGATCTAGTATGAGCAATGTATTAGAGAGTGATATTTGCATAAATATCTTGATTCTTTGACCCTATTATACCAAAATTTACAAAGATGATCAAAATAACCTCTAATATACATAAAGAACAAGGTATTTCACCTATCTTTTCACAAATTTAAGCCAAGATATAGATTATTTTACCAAATTTACATAAATGAACACTAATTTGATGAAATCTTTTAAATAATGCAAAGATTTATGTAATAATGTAAATCCTTAGTGCTCTTTAACAGTATCCACATACTTTGAAATAATTAAACACATGCATAATGAAGTACATTTAAAATTCAACAAAGATTTATGAGAATAGTTACATGAGGCCCTCTTAGCACCAGTTTTTCCCTCCATGTTGATGCACTTTCAATGTTCCCTATGTCACTAGGGAACAAGGGGAAAGTAGATAATCAATCTTAAAGTCTTATAATGACTCAGGTCTTGATTTTTTAGTACAATGATTGTTTTTAATAACACATATAGTGGAGATGCATTCACCACTTTAAAAGTCTACAAGTAGGCCCTGCTGTAGGGATAAAAGATATTGTGCAGTGAAACAATTTCTTACTAATCTTTGTGAATTATATTAATATTTTCCAATTAATGCCTAACATACAAATGAATAATGGATATATTCATCATAATCTAAACTAAGGTGATTCATATGTAGATCCAAGAAAGAGTAGGGTAGGGCAAAAAAGAAGGTGTGCTTAAGATGAAAGACGATGCCAATTCTGCTAACTTGTAAATAAAATCACATAAAATTAATATTTATTAGCACTAGCATAATGTTCAAATATGAATAAATGTAGTTGAAGCCTCTGAGGAAATAAAATGCATATATCTATTAGT
Source organism: Torreya grandis (assembly GCA_037957365.1). Classification (NCBI taxonomy): domain Eukaryota; kingdom Viridiplantae; phylum Streptophyta; class Pinopsida; order Cupressales; family Taxaceae; genus Torreya; species Torreya grandis. The sequence goes on along the minus strand of JARHVA010004993.1, from coordinate 637,960 downwards.
ATACATTACGAAAAGATTACTTACTTGCAGTAAATTACATAGCACATCTAGTTGCTAATGAGAGAAAATAGAGCAAGTATATTACCAAATTAGTTATCCCAGCGTTAAGGTTAAACTAACAAATGCATACATTAAATGTAATTTCAAGATTATATTTAGAAAGGAAACATTCAGACATCTAAAGTATGAGAGTTCATAAGTCATAAAACCACACAAAAGAATGTTATAAATAGACTTGTTGACGCAGAAGATTGCACCCTTAGAAGGAGGCCGAGCTCCTGCCTTCTTCACACAATAATGAAAACTCCCCTCTCACCTATGGGACTAGTGAAGATGAGGGGAGAGTCTCTAGATGAGGGCTAGCTCCCTCTGATGTATCATTTAGGCCCTAGTTTCTCCTACTGCTAACAAATAAAATGAAAAAAAGGGGGGGATGAAAAGGGAAAAGGAGATGCTGATAATAGAACCTAAGCCTAAAAAGAATAAAAGGTGATACACCAGAAAATGTGATCCACCCAGCCCAAATATACACTTTTCACTGAGAACCAGTGCCTATACACTTCATTTGTCATGAGAAAACCTTCTACATCAGTGGGTTAGGGGTCCGTGGAGATACAAGGAGGAAATAACTACTAGAGGCATTCTGAGATGCAATGCAGCAGCCTATCCACTTCACCTATACTCCTCTAGGGACACTTCTAACAGACCTGTAAAAGGAAAACTTGAAAATACACCATACATGCTAAAATCATTCTGCAAAAAGCATTAAGAAAATGACTTAACATAGAATCAAGGCATAGACATATACTAAAGATGCAAAACTCAGAATGGAGGTAAAAATGTTGTGTTTCGATTCAAGGTAAATATCTGGCAGAGCTCTACCTTACAAGATCGAGAGATTTTTGGGTAGAGTTTTGCCTTAAGGCTGAGAGCAGATTTTTTTCTCAAATGAGAAGTTTACAATTTATATGAGAAGAAAGGAGGCCTTTTGGCACCCTTTTTACAAGTGACCCATGTGCCTTATGAGCATTGGGAAGAGCAAACCGCTCAAAACATCAATGAGTTATGCCCTTTGTCTGCTTGTAAGGCCACTTCTTCAAGGTGATTACATGATTTATCTACTCATAAATGCAAAATGAAGAAAACTGGTTGCACTGCTAGCTGTTTGCACCTCCCAATGGTCAATTTGTAGGCACTATATCATCTGCTAAAATAAATTCTTGAATCGGTGCTTCCCTTTGCCACTTGGACTATCTGCCTGCTCCTACACTTGGCACTTTTGTCTTTTCCCTAACTTGTCTTCTTTCTGCTCTTTCAACCCTCAGGGGTGATCTTCTGGCAGGTCACTGCGTTCTTTGGGCTCCTTTCATGGTTAGTGCTTGGGAGTTTAAAAACAATGGCCTTTTTTCTAGCTTAAATTTGACGTTCATGCACCCATCATCGCTTGAAAACTAACGGCTAGTTCCCCCTCTTAAAGTTGATGGCTTTTGGGACGTCACCATCCTCAACAAAAGTTTTTCAAGTCTTTCTTGTAGCCCTTTTTTATAGGTCTTTTGTTTCAGGTTTTTCCTACAGACAAAAGTCTGCAAGAATTATCCTGATAATTGACTTTTTTTATGGGCTGGCAATCCTTTACTTTGAATCTCTTTGTGCCCTCCACTGTAGGGCACACCCTTGAACCAACCTATTGAACCAAAATTGGTTCAACGATTCAATTAGTTCAATGGTTCAACCACTGCGTGCCGATGCCATTGAACTAAGCCTTTTAAACTTGCCTTTGAATCGTTCAGTTGAATCACTCATTAAACTTTAACTGCTGAACTAAGGCCAAAGTGTTAAACTAAGTGGTTAAACTGAGCCAAGGCATTGAACCAAAGCATGAACTAAAGCTGATGAAATCTACGCTGAGCTTGAAGCATTGAACCAAGGCCTAAAAATGAAGCGATGAATTGCCGATTGAACCAGGTGTTGAACCAAATGATTCAACTAGTTCATTGGTTCAACCATGCTGACTTTTCTTGTGATTTTCTTCAAACCAAAGCCCGAAGAAACCTTGTAAAACCCAAAACTCTATAAATTTATCCTTCATGCGCCAAAGACTAACCTGCAGAGTCCATAGAAATTCCTTTAGAGTTCGTAAAAATAAATAGATTCATGCAAAATCAGAAAATGAAATGGTCTAGAATAGCAGGGATAGAAGGGGACCAATTTTTTGGCCAGTTGGGAAAAAAATGGTCAATAGATTGGTGACTCCCAGGGGAAGCATGCCTGTTATGCTTAAAGACCAATTGCCTTGCAGTCCATTAGGCACAGAGTCAGATGTAGCTTGAACAAAGTTAACAACAGCCCCAAAAAATCAAAGAATCAAACATAGAGCCTTTTACCCCACATGCAAAGGGAAACACACAAGGCTAAAAACACTACCTATGCAACTACACTTAGGGAAAGCAAGAAAAGAAACTGAAAGCAAACTACTAATACAACTAACCAGGAAAAATTGCCTCCCTCCTAGATTGAAGGGAAATTTTATTAAGTCCCCTTCTTGGCAAGAAGACTTATGGTGGCAAACAAGTGGTTGAAAGAAAAGGAGATTTGGTGACCTACTCCCCTTGCTTGTCACCTGGGTTGGCTGGTATCTGAGTGGATCAGATTTGAACATGATCCCAATGTATGTGTATCTTGTTTGTTCTTGGAAGCTTGTTGAATGTTGGTCCTTCATATTGGTGCTCTTCACCAAGGAATCAGTGGCTGTTGGCTTATTACTGTTAGCCCTTTGACATGTACATTCCCTCTATAATGCATCATGGTCTAACTTGTTTCCTTCTACCTCGTTGAAGATCCTGTCAGACTCGTCCTCTGCTTCCTCTTGGCCTTCTTGAAGAAGGGTGACTGTGGTGATGTCTAAAATGGACTCACAAAATGATTGTTCATCCCACAAAACATCACGTCTCTATTCAAATCTTTCTTCTTCAAGGCTTTCCTCAAGGAAGCCAAACCTCTCCTTTTCCTCCTCAAAGATCAAGACCTCTAGATGTTCAACCATATTCTCCTAATCCTCTTCCAACTCAGGCTCTTCAGCATAGTCATCCTCCTCATCAAAATAGCAAGGAAGCTCATTAAACAAGGGGGAAGAGAGCTCACCATGCTTTTGTTCCTCCTCATATTACTAGAGCATCTGCATATATGCAAGACCTGCATCTTCTCCATTGTCAATGGTGTCTTCACAAGAAGCATCAATTATGATTTCTTCTTCATTGTCGCTCATGATAGCCTCTTGGGGAACTGCAGATTGGATCTTCTGCTCCTCACCTGCCTCTTGCAAAATAGGTTCTTCTTTGAGAAGGGGTGAAGTGGCAAAAGCACATGGAAGAGGAGGCAGTCCTTGAGCTAGAATCGAATGATTCTTCTCCTTCCACTTGGTCAGCACTTCATCTATATCAGGTGTGGCCCAATATTTCTCTTGGAAGTGTGTAGATGGGGTATGTTTAGACCTAGAATGTGCCATTTGGTCTGAACCATCCATCACACACTGGCTAAGGAATCTCTCTCTGGATTCCAACTCTGTAATTCTCCTAGATAGATCCTCTTGGAAGAGCTTTTCCTAGAGGTCGTTAACATTATCATGAGTAGGAGTAGCTTCAACTTCTTCAAGGTTTTGAGAAAAACCTTGCTTCTCTTCCTTCCTGCCCCATGATTCTACTATTTTTCCCCAGTTTAGGATCTCAAAATTGGAATTTTGCTCCTGTGAACAGGCAGCAACTTTGTTTTCTCCAAGGTCCTGGGGCTCCTCTGCAAGGTTTGGGAGTTTTATCTCTCTTTCAAGATGCAGTCTCATCCTATCCTCTAAATCTTCAATTTCTTTGGCTAGATTGTCCTAAAAGAGTCTTTCTTGGAGATCACCAGCATCATCATGTTGAATAGGAGTAGTTTTGAGAGAGATGTGCTGGTTTGTAGAGTTTCCCCGAAAAGAAGATTCACGATCTAAGGAGTTTAAAAGGTTTATCTCTATGGGGGGTTGCTTTAATGCCCTTTGATGTTGGAAGCCAGGCATACGAGATTGAGAGCAGATGTGTCAGATGAGCTGGAGTGGGTTAGTGCTATCTGATAGAAAGGATTTGGTGCAAAAGAGGGGGCTTTCTTCAAAATAGGAAAGGGCACACAAGGCTGACTACCTTGAATAAATGGATTTCTCCATTTTGCTACCTCCTCCTCCATGGACTGCAAGCCCTGTGCTTTCCTAAACAAACACTCCTCTTTATACATCAGATCCTATTGATACCTATACTACTCCTCCATTTTATTAATTTCCATTGTCTGCTTCTCAAACTCCAGTGCCACCTCCCTTATCATTGCAGGGCAACTAGGAGAGTTGCTTGAGGGGATTGCATAAATATTTGGAGCCTAATCATAGTCATATGAAGGAATACAAGGTCCATGATTCTGTGCAAAAGAATTCTACATATAAAAGTAAGATTTCTCAATGGCACCAGGCTGTTTAACCAGCTAATTCAACTCAAAGTTACCATTGGTGTTTGATGCAAAGCCTCTAAAGGCTGGTCGGTTGAAGAACACACCAAAAATTCTTCAACTCTTTGGACACAACTTGTCCTAGTTGGTCCCACTGGGCGTGCCAAAAATTGTTGACGTCGAAGATTACACCCTTGGCAGGACGCTGAGCTCCTACCTTCTTCACGCAATAATGGAAACTCCCCTCTCACTTGTGGGACTAGTGAAGCTGGAGGGGAGAGTCTCTAGATGAGGGCTAGCTCCCTCTAATGTATCATTTAGGCCCTGGTTTCTCCTACTGCTAACAAATAAAATGAAAAAAAAAGGGCAGATGAAAAGGGAGAAGGAGATGCTGAAAATAGAACCTAAGTCTAAAAAGAAGAAAAGGTGATACACTAGAAAATGTGATCCACCTAGCCTAAATATACACTTTTCACCGAGAACCAGTGCCTAGACACTTCATCTGTCATGAGAAAACCTTTTGCATCAGTGGGTCAAAGGTCCATGGAGATACAGGGAGGAAATAAGTACTAGAGGCATTCTGAGATACACTGCAGTAGCCTATCCACTTCACCTATACTCCTCTAGGGACACTTCTGACAAACATGTAAAAGGAAAACTCGAAAATGCACCAGACATGCTGAAATCATTTTGTAAAAAGCATTAAGAAAATGACTTAACATAGAATCAAGGCATAGACATATACTAAAGATGCAAAACTCAAAATGGAGGTAAAAATGTTGTGTTTTGATTCAAGGTAAATATCTGGCAGAGCTCTACCTTACAAGCCTGAGATATTTTTGGACAGAGTTTTGCCTTAAGGCTGAGAGCAGATTTTTTTCTCAAATGAGAAGTTTACAATTTATATGAGAAGAAAGGAGACCTTTTGGCACCCTTTTTACAAGTGACCCATGTGCCTTACGAGTAATGGGAAGAGCAAACCGCTCAAAACATCAATGAGCTACGCCCTTTGTCTACTTATAAGGCCACTTCTTCAAGGTGATTACATAGTTTGTCTACTCATAAATGCAAAATGAAGAAAACTAGTTACACTGCTAGCTGTTTGCACCTCCTAATCGTCAATTCACAGGCACTGTATCATCTACCAAAATAATTTCTTAAATCAGTGCTTCCCTTCACCACTTAGACTATCTGCCTACTCCTACACTTGGCACTTTTGTTTTTTCCCTACCTTGTCTTCTTCCTACTCTTTCAGCGCTTAGGGGTGATCTTCTGGTGGGACGCTGCATTCCTTGGGCTCCTTTCATGGTTAGCGCTTGGGCATTTAAAAACAATGGCCTTTTTGTTGTCTTAAATTTGACGTTCGTGCACCCGTCATCACTTGAAAACTAACGGCTAGTTCACCCTCTTAAATTTGAAGGCTTTTGGGATGTCACTGTCCTCGACAAAATTCCATTGGGTCCTTCTTGCGGCCCTTTTCCGCAGGTCTTTTGTTTTAGGCTTTTCCTGCAGACAAAAGTCCACAAGAATTGTCTCAGTCTTTGACTTTTCTATAGGTTGGTGTTCCTTTGCTTTGAATCTCTTTGTTCCCTCCATTATAGGGCACACCCTTGAACCAAGTCATTGAACCAAGCTGTTGAACCAAAATTGGTTCAATGGTTCAACCATTATGCACCGATGTCATTGAACTAAGCCTTTTGAACTTGCCTTTGAACCGTTCGATTGAATCACTCATTAAACTTTAACCACTGAACCAAGGTTGAAGCATTGAACTAAGTGGTTGAACTGAGCCAAGGCATTGAACCAAGACATGAACCAAAGCTAATGAACTCTGCACTGAGCTTGAAGTGTTGAACCAAAGCCTGAAAATGAAGCGATGAACTATCGATTAAACCAGGCATTGAACCAAATGATTAAACTGGTTCATTGGTTCAACCATGCTAACTTTTCTTGTGATTTTCTTCAGACCAGAGCCCAAAGAAGCCTTGTAAAACCTAGAACTCTCTAAACTAATCCTTCATGCACCAAAGAATAACCTACAGAGTCTGTAGAAATTTTGCAGAGCCCATAAAAATGAATAGATTCATGCAAAATTAGAAAATGAAATGGCCTAGAATAGCAGGGACAGAAGGGGACCAGTTTCTTGGCCCGTTGGGCAAAAGGGGACCATTTTTTTGGCTAGTTGGGCAAAAAATGGTCAACATATTGGTGACTCCTAGGGGAAGCATGCCTATTATGCTTAAGGACTAGTTGCCTTGCAGTCCATTGGGCATGAAGTCAGATGCAACTTGAACAAAGTTAACAACAGCCCCAAAAGATCCAAGAATCAAACACGAAGCCTTTTACCCCACATGCAAAGGGAAACACACAAGGCTAAAAACACTACTTGTGCAACTGCACTTAGGGAAAGCAGGAAAAGAAACTGAAAGCAAACTACTATATATAGCTAACCAAGAAAATTCAGCTCCCTCCTACATCAAAGGGAAATTTTCTTAAGTCCCCTTCCTAGTAAGAAGACTTATGGTGGTAGACAAATGGCTGAAAGAAAAGGAGATTTGGTGACTTGCTCCCCTTGCTTATCACCTAGGTTGGTTGGTATCCGAGTGGATCAGATTCAAACATGCTCCAAATGTATGTGTATCCTATTTGTTCTTGGAAGCTTGTTGAATGTTGGTCCTTCATATTGGTGCTCTTCACCAAGGAATCAGTGGCTTCTTGCTTATCACCATTAGCCCTTTGACATGTACATTCCCTCTACAATGCATCATGGTCTGACTTGTTTCCTTCTACCTCGTTGAAGATCCTATCAGACTCGTCCTCTACTTCCTCTTGGCCTACTTGAAGAAGGGTGACTGTGGTGATGTCTAAAATGGACTCATAAAATGATTGTTCATCCCACAGAACATCACCTCTCTATTTAAATCTTTCTTCTTCAAGGCTTTCCTCAAAGACGCCAGACCTCTCCTTTTCCTCCTCAAAGATCAGGACCTCTAAATGTTCAATGGTATTCTCCTGATCCTCCTCCAACTCAGGCTCTTCAACATACTCATCCTCCTCATCAAAATAGCAAGGAAGTTCATTGAACAAGGGTGAAGAGAGCTCACCATGCTTTTGTTCCTCCTCATATTGCTGGAACATCTGCATATATGTAAGACCTGCATCTTCTCCATTGTCGATGGTGTCTTCACAAGAAGCATCAATGATGATTTCTTCTTCATTGTCGCTCATGATAGCCTCTTGGGGAACTGCAGATTGGATCTTCTACTCCTTACCTACCTCTTGCAAAATAGGTTCCTCCTTTAGAAGGGGTAAAGTGGGAAAAACACGTGGAAGAGGAGGCAGTCCTTGAGCTAGAATCGAATGATTCTCCTCCTTCCACTTGGTCAGCACTTCATCTATATCAGGTGTGGCCTAATATTTCTCTTGGAAGTGTGTAGATGGGGTGTGTTCAGACATAGAATGTGCCATTTGGTTTGAACCATCCATCACACACTGGCTGAGGAATCTCTCTCTGGATTCCAACTCTGTAATTCTCTTGGCTAGATAATCTTGGAAGAGCTTTTCCTAGAGGTCATCAGCATTATCATGAGCAGGAGTAGCTTTGACTTCTTCAAGGTTTTGAGAAAAACCTTGCTTCTCTTCCTTCCTGCCCCATGATTCTACTATTTTTCCCCAATTTAGGATCTTGAAATTGGAATTTTGCTCCTGTGAACAGGTAGCAACTTTGTTTTCTCCAAGGTCCTGGGGCTTCTCTATAAGGTCTGAGAGTTCTATCTCTCTTTCAAGAAGCAGTCTCATCCTAGCCTCTAAATCTTCAATTTGTTTGGCTAGATTATCTTGAAAGAGTCTTTCTTGGAGGTCACCAGCATCATCATGTTGAATAGGAGCAGTTTTGAGAGAGATGTGGGTTTGTAGAGTTTCCCCCAAAAGAAGATTCATGATCTAAGGAGTTTAGAAGGTTCATCTCCATGGGGGGTTTCTCTAATGCCCTTTGATGCTGGAAAGCTAGGTGCATGGGATTGAAAGCAGATGCATTAGATGAGCTAGAGTGGGTGAGTGATATCTGATAAAAAGGATTTGGTGTAAAAGAGGGGGATTTCTTTAGAATAGGAAGGGGCACAGAAGGCTGACTGCCTTGAATAAATGGATTTCTCCATTTTTCTACCTCCTCCTCCATGGACTACAAGGCATGTGCTTGCCTAAACAAACACTCCTCTTTATACATCAGCTCCTATTGATACCCGTACTACTTCTCTAGTATGTTAATCTCCATTGTCTGCTTCTCAAACTCTAGCGCCACCTCCCTTATCGTTGCAGGGTAACTAAGAGAGCTACTTGAGGGGATTACATAAATATTTGGAGCCTGATCATAGTCATATGAAGGAATACAAGGTCCAAGATTTTATGCAAAATAATTATACATATAAAAGTAAGATTTCTCAATGGCACCAGGCTGCTTAACCATTTGATTTAACTCAGAGTCACCATTGGTGTTTGATGCAAAGCCTCCAAAGGCTGGTCAGTTGAAGAACACACCAAACATTTTTCAACTCTTTAGACACAACTTGTCCTAGTTGGTCCCACTGGGCATGCCAAAAACTATTGACGCAAAATATTGCACCCTTGGTAGGAGGCCAAGCTCCTACCTTCTTCACACAATAATGGAAACTCCCCTCTCACCTGTGGGACTGATGAAGCTGGAGGGGAGAGTCTCTAGATGAGGGCTAGCTCCCTCTAATGTATCATTTAGGCCCTAGTTTCTCCTACTACTAACAAATAAAATGAAAAAAAGGGGGGATGAAAAGGGAAAAGGAGATGCTGAAAATAGAACCTAAGCCTAAAAAGAAGAAAAGGTGATACACCAGAAAATGTGATCCACCCAACCTGAATGTACACTTTTCACCGAGAACCAACGCCTATACACTTCATCTGTCATGAGAAAACCTTTTGCATTAGTGGGTCAGGGGTCCATGGAGATATAGGGAGGAAGTAACTACTAGAGGCATTCTGAGATACACTATAGCAACCTACCCACTTCACCTATACTCCTCTAAGAACACTTCTGACAGACCTGTAAAAGGAAAACTCAAAAATGCACCAGACATGCTGAAATCATTCTACAAAAAGCATTAAGAAAATGACTTAACACAAAATCAAGGCATAGACATATACTAAAGATGCAAAACTTAGAATGGAGGTAAAAATGATGTGTTTCAATTCAAGGTAAATATCTGGTAGAGCTTTGCCTTACAAGCCTGAGAGATTTTTGGGCAGAGTTTTACCTTAAGGCTAAGAGTAGATTTTTTTCTCAAATGAGAAGTTTACAATTTATATGAGAAGAAAGGAGGCCTTTTGACACCCTTTTTTTAAGTGACCCATGTGCCTTACTAGCATTGGGAAGAGCAAACTGCTCAAAACATCAATGAGCTACACCCTTTGTCTGCTTGTAAGGCCACTTCTTCAAGGTGATTACATGGTTTGTCTACTCATAAATGCAAAATGAAGAAAACTGGTTGCACTGCTAGTTGTTTGTGCCTCCCAATGGTTAATTCATAGGCACTGTATCATCTACCAAAATAACTTCTTAAATCAGTGCTTCCCTTCACCAATTAGACTATCTACCTACTCCTACACTTGACACTTTTGTCTTTTCCCTACCTTGTCTTCTTCCTGCTCTTTCAGCCCTCACGGGCGATCTTTTGGTAGGTCGCTACATTCCTTGGGCTCCTTTCATTGTTGGTGCTTGGGCGTTTAAAAACAATGGCTTTTTTGCTAGCTTAAATTTGACATTTGCACACCCATCATCACTTGAAAACTAATGGCTAGTTTGCCCTCTTAAAGTTGACAGCTTTTGGGACGTCACCGTCCTCGACAAAAGTTCGTCGGGTCCTTCCTGCGGCCCTTTTTTGTAGGTCTTTTGTTTTGATCTTTTCATGCAAACAAAAGTCCTCAAGAATTGTCTTGGTCTTTGACTTTTTTGTGGGCTAATGATCCTTTACTTTGAATCTCTTTATGCCTTCCACTATAGGGCACACCCTTGAACCAAGCCATTGTTCCGAAATTGGCTCAATGATTCAATTGGTTCAACGGTTCAACCACTGCACGTCGATGCCATTGAACTAAGCCTTTTGAAATTGCCTTTAAACTATTTGGTTGAATCACTCGTTGAACTTTAGCCACTGAACCAAGGCCGAAGCATTAAACTAAGTGGTTAAACTAAGCCAAGGTGTTGAACCAAGGCATGAACCAAAGCCGATGAACTCTGTGTTGAGCTTGAAGCATTGAACCAAGGCCTGAAAATGAAGCGATGAACTGTCGATTGAACTAGTTCATTGGTTCAACCATGATGACTTTTCTTGTGATTTTCTTCAGATCAGAACTCGAAGAAGCCTTGTAAAACCCAAAACTCTCTGAACTGATCCTTCATGCACCAAAGACTAATCTGTAGAGTCTGTAGAAATTTTATAGAGTCCGTAAAAATGAACAGATTAATGCAAAATCAAAAAATGAAATGGCCTAGAATAGCAGGGATAGAAGGGGACCGATTTTTTGGCCAATTGGGAAAAAAATTAGTCAACAAGACTCAAATTCTTTGGCTCTTTATATTAAATTTTTCAACAAGTGACTTTTTAACTACAAAATGAGGGGGAACCCCCTATTTATAGGCCTCAATAATGCCTAAGATGTGCTCAAGTAGGATCATAGTTGGAACCCAAATAAAAATAGGTGGCCAAAATACCATAATATAATAGAATATTCCATATTTAAAATACAAAATATATAACTGAATATCCCTAAGGGCCTGAGTTGGTTGAGTTGCTTGTTATTATTTTTATCGTTGCTTCTCAACTTCCTCTTTAGTCCATACTTCTGCACAAAATTGATAGTCTTTATCAATTTGGGCAAAGTCTAAGATCATAGACCTAAATAAATCAAGTATGTCTTAGATTAACCTGCCATGTTCCATGAGTATGGGACTTAATACCTCCTCAATTACCTTGGCCTTTTGTATTCTCTAGTTAGCAAATGCTATAATATCAATCACCTCTATAGTTATCTTGGCACTAGACATAACTTGCTGGAACTATGCCATGAATACCTTCATTTGTGCTTTAAATTCTTGGTCCTCCATGAAGGAGCCATTAGAATTTGGTCACCTTGGTGATCATGGCATCCTTTAGCAAGTGAGTAATTTAGAACTCAATTTTATCAAAGGAGGTTTTAGCATCCTTGAGCTGATTAAACCAAGTCTTCAAAATTCTCCTCTAATTCATGAGGATAGTCTATGTAGGCACTATGTCTTCAAGAGGTAGCACCTTTAGATTAGGAAATTTGTTACTCTTATTTATTCTTTCCAAGATTTTCAACTTGGTATCATAGTGGATAAGACTTTGATCAAGCTTTGTGACTACCTTAGCCTATTGGATTCCATCTATCTACCTCTTCTTCATGACCTTGTAGAGGTTGAACACATTAATTATAGCATTGATTATTGAAATCAATGTGCCTTTAGGCATAGTGGGAAATGTTTTCTCTTTTAGCCTCTTTATTTCTTATTGCATCCCCTACATAATAGAAATAATTGATTCAACATGTGCTTGTACTAAGGATATAGGATCCTCTTCATATTCTTGTACTTCTCTCGGGGTAGCCTTCTTCTTAGTTAGAGTGAAGAGGGACTCTTTACTTTCATAAATTTCAACTAAGCTCTAGTGTGGTTGCTCTACTTGTCTTTTGACTACTTTCTTTATTGTGATAGTGGCCTGATCAAATCTCATGCTAATCTAAGGTATAGCTTGGCTTGCCTGAGGTCTCCCCTACCTTATTATTTATATCATATCTCTCACCCAATTTGAGGTGGTTGGATAAATAGGATGTGGATGCATTGGGAATGCTTGGGAAGAAGAGGAAGTTAAGGCTGAAGAAGGGACATACAATTGGGTTAGGTCCAATTATCCCAATATATCAAATAGTGTCTTGGTCAGGCCTATGTTTAAGATGAATGAGGACAATGTTTTGGGCCTAATCATTTTTATTATTGGGGTGAGGTGAGGTAGTTATTTCCAAGTGAATGATGGAGGGATGAGCCTCAATGGTTTGGTGGGTGTAATGGTGCCAAGGGAAATGGATTCCCTTGTAGTAGTTGTTTGGGATGGAGTAGACTCCATATCTTGACTAGTCATGGTGCTTTAGGAGCTTGGTGGAGGTAGAAAGTTTGTAGTGGCATGGGAGACAAATATGGGCCTAATATGGGTAGTAGTAGTAGTAGTAGTAGTAGTAGTAGTAGTAGTAGTAGTAGTAGTAGTAGTAGTAGTAGTAGTAGTAGTAGTAGTAGTAGTAGTAGTAGTAGTAGTAGTAGTAGTAGTAGTAGTAGTAGTAGGGGGCATTTTTAAACATTCTAATAAATGGATATGAAGGTAGAGGCACAAAACTTACATGAGGAATTTAAGAGGCTATTGAAGGGGATGTTGTTCCACTTATCCCAACACTGGGGGACTTCATTATTGTATGGAATTTATCCACCATTTTTCCTACTAATGCTTGTAGTTTTTATAATAAAATATCAGTAACATCTAGATCTAATTAATCTAAGTCCTTCAGGGTTGCTTTTTCAATAGATGTGGAGGCAATTATATGTGCTTGTGAAGGGCCAAGTTGGCCACTTGTCTCTCCCTGATCTGAGCTTAGAGGTACATCTTTCCCACTTAGATTAGCCTAAAGTGGGGGCATATAGGGCCTATTTATTATTATAGGAGTGTCATCATCTTCTTCTTCTTCTCCATTCTCCTCATAGATAGCATTAAATAGGTTTTCATGAGTTGGTGGGGGTTGAGGTCTTACAATATCTTTTTTCCTCCTCCCCTGATCAAGTCTCATCTTGAGTGGGATGTTCTTCCTTGAAAAATTCTTCAAGACCACCTCATCATTCATTGTATCAAGGTACATCCAGTCATGTACCTCATCCTAATGCTTATACTCTAAAGCCACATCTCTTTTGAATTTGGTGAGGTGTTTAGAGATGACTTGATTTGAGTCCCACATCTTGTAGTCATCTTTGGGAAAGAGATAGGAGTATTTATGCCTTGCTTCCATCATCATGTCTTGCCATTGCTTCATCTTGGCTCTTCCTAGCTGGTAAGGAGCCTTGTGTGGGGGAGTTTTCTTCTTCCTTTTGAATATTTTGTCTACTCCATGGACCATTTGGTAAGATATTTATTCTTTTACCAATTTCATTAGCACAAACTTATGTAGCCTATGGGGAGATATCATAACTCCTTCTACCTAGATGACAATACAGTCAGGATAGATCCAATAACTACCTATACCTCTCAATGCTTGTCTAAATTTTGATAACACCCTCTGCATCAGACATTTTGTGATTGACATGTAGGTAGGGGATAAAAATCCACTATAATTATCTTAATATGATGCCTAAAATGGTGGATATGCATTATATAAAATGATTAGGGCACGACCTCACCTCTCATAGGATTTCATGTGTCTAGCCCTAGTTATATGATTGCACAAATTACATCCAATAAATAGCTCATCATATAGAATGGAACTCTATTTTTGCATGTATCTTCCATGGATTCAACCAAATTGTTATTAGTGACATCTCCAAGGGATGGGATTTGTTGATATTTCAATATTAATTACAATATTGGGATGGTCTTGATATCTACATATCCTATGTGGGCATTACCAAAAACTCTATTTAATAGTTTGAAGCCAATCCTAACTCCCTTTCTGAATTAGTAAATTAGGACATTCCCTTGGTCATCCATGAACACCACCCCTTTTAGGTTCATCACCCATCTTGCTAAGACTACATTTGGCTTGTGTGCTTCATACCAAACTTAAATAACACTCTAGTTGTAATCCAGTTGTGGCAGGGGTAGGTCATAATACTTTTTAAAAATGGGATCAGTAATGAATTAAATGGGAATCCTTTAGTGCATGGACTTAAGTAGTCCATCTTCACATCTCGTACTTCCAAAGATACCATATACCAAGTCCACATAGGGCATGACCTCTAGCTTTGTTATGGCTTTATGGAGACCATCAAATTGCATTTCAAAGACATCGAAGGTGACATGAATGATGTGGGGCATGGTCTTAACATCATTGAGATCCTCATCTCCTTCAATATTGTTTTATACACTATTGTAATGTTTATCTCCTATATCTATGGCTTTGAAGATAAACTTTGAGTCCTTAAAGAACTTTAAATTTTTGTATTGAAATAATACTTTGTCATTATCAAATGAGATACTCTTATTGGAGGTTTGGGGCTTGCTCATGACATTTTACAATATATATGGTGATAATGGATGTTATTTCATACTTATATGTAACTCTATATCTCCAATAATGGTTATCCTATTGCAATTCTTAAAGAGTTTGAGTTTAGTTGACTTTGAAACATAGAGAGAAAAGAGGGAAAATACTTAGGGCTTCGAATATAAGTATATGTGATAATGATTAAGTTGGGTAGCCTTTCGAATATTACCTTATTTAATTCAAGGTTGGATATCAATTCTAGTTCATGCCACATTAATGGTGAGATCATCACCTTTGCATTCAAATCTTAGTATTGATTTTCATTGATTTGCCATCAATTTTAGCTTTAAAGCTAAAGATTACCACTTATTGGCATGTGGCATGCCACATCAAATCCAATTGGGTACTTGTGGGGCTTAAATGTGACTAAGATGTTTATTTGGCTCATATCTATACACATGGCACTTTTTGATTGGTCTTAGGTGCTCTAGATGTGGTTTAGTGTGCTAACTCACTTATTCAGTGTTATTTGTCATCCTCTGATTCATTAGGGAGCTCCCAAGTAGGGCCCTCTAATTTAGTCAACTATAATAATGCCACTTGTCTCTCTCACAAGTAATCAAGGATTTACTTAGATAGATGTCTCTCTTGTGGGCCACCATAATCTTACTTGGATATGTGTTACCTTTGGATTGCTCTTAGGAGCCTTATGGACAGTTGTCGATGAATTTGTATCAAACATGTGGCTTAGGTAGAGCCATGCATTGATCTTATAGGAAATTTGTCAACCTTGGGTGTAGCTATGTAGAGATGACACATGTCATAATATCATGAGTCCAAAAGGGACACACATTATCATCTTGGGATTTTACAAGCTTTAGATTCAATGTGATATGGTGTGGACATGTGTAAATATTCAAAGGTGCATCTTTGATCTGACAACTCGAGAGCTTCCATTTTTTCTCTTAGAAATCTCTCACAAGCCTTGGATTGGATGGCTAAAGATCTTTCACATGTTTTAAATTACATCTAAAGGAAGCACGTAGTACCTCAAAACATTTCTCAAGTAGTGATTAGGACATGTAGCATCATATCATAGACTATGGGACAAGTAGGAACATATGGCAGCTTAGATTTGAATGAACTTACTCAACAATGATAGGATATTTACATTTAGCTAGTCGATTTGAATTCTAATGGCTAGTTCCTTTGTAAACTATTAGGATCATGCCACATGGTATCTTTTGAAACTAGTAGATTTGTTCTACATGTCATGCACAAAGCACCTTTTTTTTAGATAATGATGTAAGTTGAAGTTCTAACAGCAAAGATTTATGTCTTGGGTTAGCATCATGGTGACAAGTGGCATGTTGTGGAGCAAGTGTTCCTTTTATCAGCCTATTTATAATTTTGATATCCTGTAAGATGTCACAAACTATTGCTTTAACTTTTATGCCATGTGGAATCATGTGAGAAGTTAAGTTAGACTTTAGAGATGTTTAAGTACCTGTCATAGGTAAATTATAAGAAGTTTAAAGTGAGAATTTCACAAGTAAATGCTTTAAAAAAATATAAGTATAGTCAGACAAAAGTCTCATAAAGCTTTAAGGCATTCATGACAATTTGGGAACCAAACTAAACATTCTCGATGAAGCTTGTTTGCACATTTTGATCAATTCATGGTTAATAATTCATTAAAACTCAAATAAAACTCACAACAACTTGCAATAATCCAAATATTTCTAGATGCTAATCTAGGTTTCAAGATGAATATTGAACCAAGAATTGTCAGGAAGTATTAAATCAAATTTTCTATATAGTTGAAAGATTTATCAAAGTTGGCATCTTAGACAATTTTGGAAAATTAAAATGGGAGGGTCCCCATTCTAAAAATAGGGGTAGTTAAGCATCAATAGTTTTAATCTTAATGGTAGCTACTCATCCACTTTTAATGTGACCTAAAACATTATAATCATAAAGGATAGTATTGTAACTAACTTGGGTATCATGACCTTGATTTTAGTTCAGTTGTTATTGATTCTATCATTGCTACTAATTATTTGGTTGCTTATTTTGATTTTGGTTATTGGCTTATGGTTGGTTATGATTTTAATTATTGTATTATATGAATGGATTCTGATATATAAGCAAATTTTGATTGGTTATTGGCATTACATTATCCAACTCTATCTCACCAATCTTAAGAAAGTCTTGAATGAGATGATGAAGTTGTGCACATGTATGAATAGTATGTCCTTTGACCCTATTATAGTCACAAAAATCATTCTCCCTATACCAATAAGACTTAAGTTTATCTGTGGGAAAATGTCTTGGTATTGGCCATATGATCGTGTTGGTATCAAAAAGTTTTTGAAGGACCATCTCAATAGGCTCACCTAGATCACTAAAAGGTCTACAACGTGAATGACCCATTCTTGGAGGTGGCCTTTGCAAAGTGCATTATTGATGAGAAGGACTGGTTTGAATAGGTGATGGTTGTACCATTTGTACATGTCTATATTCTGTTAGTCCATCTCCTACAACATTCGTGTTCCTTTTAAAGGGTTTAGGCTTATCTAATGTAAATATTTGTGATTATGTAGAAGTTTGTGCTTGAGTTTGTTTTGAGGTTGGTTCTGAGAGTAAATTTTGATAATATACCTTATCTATGAGTGATCACTCAATCTATAATCCTTTAATAATGATTTCTTCAAAGGTATTAGCATAGTTGATCTTGATGTTATGAGCCACATCAAATTTAAGATTGGATGTGAATATTACATCTAATTATTTGTTAGGAATATTATGTATAATCCAGTTGGCCAATGCATACCACCATTGAAAATAATTAACTAAACTTTATCTTCCTTTTTGTTTATATTGACATAAGTCAGCCATGGTTAATTCATGTTCTAAATTGTAGGAAAAATGTTGTACAAATTTATCAAACAAGTCATCCATGTCATCAATAGAATTCTTAGGTATCTTTAGGAACCATTCTAATGTTTGTCTTGCTAAACTATAGGGAAATAGGCAAAGAAAATATATATCATTGTAAGCTACTTATTAACATGTAATGAAGAACTCTTTTAAATGCTCCCTTGGATCACCCTTCCCTTTATATTTATCAAACTTGGGCATCTCAAAGTGATACTAGAGAGGTGCTTGTAAGTAAATCATGTCGAGTGGATAAGAACATATATCATTAAGCTTTAATTTCTTAATCTGATTACCTAATTGAATGGCTTAAATTATATCTTTAATCTCTTTCAAATCTTAGAAGGCAGGGCCAAAATGAGATGGAACCATCACATTTTGTTGAATGATCAAAGATGGATTACCTTGACCTTGGAAAGTATGTAACATAGAATATTGGAAATTTTAAACATGATTGGTTATACCAAGAATAGTCACTATTGGATTAGAGTTCTATTGTTGATGTGGTACTTGTTGGCAGTACTATGTTTGTTGAGAATGGTTTTGATATGGAGAAAACTAAGGTTTGGATGGAGGTACATTTTGTAGAACACATGATGGTACTTGTTGGCATTGGAAATGTACCTATGATTAATTGATAGGAATCCACCATGTAGGAGGAACCTATTGTTGACTTGAAGAATCCCCTTGTTGAATAGAAGTACCTATTGGTTGACTAATAAGAATGCATTATGTATTAGACAACATTGGTAAGGCATTAGTTGGTACTTTTTATTAAAAAAACATTAGTTTCCCCTTGTTGAGGTGGGGGTTTGTTTGGAACTTCTTGGAGTGATGAATTATCTACCCCCTTTGGAGGTGGGGTACTAGTTACCACTTGACGAGGTATAGTACTTGAAACTTATTATTGTAGTACATATGTATCATCAACTTATTGTGTCAAGTTACTTGGAACATTAGAAAGAGGAACTTGTGGGGAAGATGGAACAACATTTTGTTTTGTTTTAGATGGTACTTAGTGTGGGTTGAAAGAATTCATTTGAGAATTGTTCACCACCCATTGGTTAGAGTCTACAAGGACCTATGAATTAGGATTTGTTGTTAAATTAGTTTCAATAAGATATGTAATAAACATGTTTTCAACTAATCTATTTTTAGCAAAGTGATCCAAATTGTACATGGGATAGTTTGATAAATCTAATGGTTTATCTATTGGAATATGGCTCTCTACCAATGTAGGATTTTGAAACTTAGAGACTATTAAAGGAGTTGACTAAAGTATCCAAAACATGTTTAGTCTATTATATTTATGCAAAAATTTATTGGCTTTGGGTGGTAAGATCAACCAATTTCTCTTTTTCTTTGTTTGATACTACCAAAGCTTGGATAGAAGTGGGATTTTGGCTAGTAGTTATTTGATCATCTAATAATGAAAGAGGTGCTTGTTTGGGTGTCCTAACCAAATATTGTAAGTGCTCTATGGGAAAACCATGAGGAAACTTATCACCCATTTCTAACAATCTAACAAGGTGTTCATCTTTATTATTGAATAATTGTCAAGAGAATTGGTCATGTAGATAGTCATTAGTAGATGGTATGTTTTTAAGGTACATGTGATTGGGTCTTTGTTCGGTATCAAATGGCACATGTTGGAGGTATTTTTGTCTTTTTTCTATATGGGTTGGTAAAATTGGAAGGTATGGATTATGAGCTCAAACTCAATATTGGCTAACACATTATCAAGATATGGTTGTTCATCCTCATCTTCTATATAATAGTCATATCCATAAGGGTTGTAAACACTTCCTCATTAAATGAGGGGTTATAAATAGCCTCACTACATGTGTATATAGGCATGTTTAAGTCTATGATCTTCATTTTAACAAGATGTTTGGGCACTTTAGAAACTTGGATTCTTGAAATGTTGAATCAAGATCCAAATTTGATTTAGATATTAATTTTCTAAAAAGAAGTGACCTTGGCACAATTTGAACTAGAACATGGAGCTTGGTTTTAAACTTGGAACTCTAAAGTTTTCAATCAAAATTATAAGACAAATTGGAATTGACATTTGAACTTGCACTTAGGTTTGGACTAAATTAAACATCATAACAACATAAGTTTGATAAGAAATTGGGATTAGCTCTAATATTTTGAATATACAATTGACTTGGTTTGAAATGACAATTAGAATTCAAAGGACTAGGATTTTGGTTTAATTTTGATAGCCTAACGACATGATTAGGACAATAAAAATAAGGTATTAGGACCAAGTTTCAACATGTAACTTTTGTTTGACCTAATTTTGGAAAAACAATGTTTCATTTTGTGGTTTTAAAAGTGGTTTAAATTTAGACTTAGTTTATTTGATTTTGTCTCAAGTTTAAACAAGGTTTCATCATAAAAATCAAGCAACAACACACAAGCATTACAAGTCACTTTAATAACTAACATGGGTTTGCATCACATCCATTAAACCTTTTGAAAAACTTATCTTAAGAGAGGATTATAAAGTTTAAATTTCATTAAAAAAGATTATTGCAATTATTGGTAGGGTTTTTAGCCCCCCCTTCTCTCTCAAGGTTTGTATGATAAAGGTGAACTTTGGGGGATATTACCTTTGCAACCTTGTGTCAATGTATGATCCACGATAAAAGAGGCGTCTAATTTTTTTTACAATGGGCTATCTAGATGGTCCCTATATACAACCCATAATAGACAATACGTGGGCACATAAATATATCAAAGAAGAAATCCAAATCAGGGAATCCATGAGAGGGGTCTTGTTCCCACCACGACCATGATAATATTGCCTTCTAAGTAATAGTGCTATCGAACTTAGATTCTTTAAAGGTGATATATTATTACTTAGTGTAGGTTTTCCCCTTACCTTCACAAGATTCTCTTTGTGGAATCACTCTTGGCCCTAATGACAATTGTATTCCATTTGTATACCCCAATGGATATACGAGGTTGCTACATATGTTGGAGTATCAATTATTAATCGTTACACCATATGAAGCTTGCAATAAGGTGATGAAATCCCAATTTAAAATCTTAAAATAAAAACATGGAAGGTATTGTTTGGACTAATGAATCTTTAGGATAAAATGACTTAGAATTTTCACATTTATGAGTCACCCAAATGGGGAGAGCATATAGGTAAAAATTCCTCACAAAACACACTTCAAGTAAAAATTTAAAATTAAAACAATGACTAAAAGTGAAGAGTATTTTTTTTTATATCCTAAATTGAAATATAAAACTAGATTGATTTGTTTAGACTCAAAATGCCACTTCTTTTTCTAAGGTCCTACATCAAACCAATTAGTAGTTTTCTTTTTTGTTTTTGGATAGTATTTATGAAAATATAAAATGTAAAAATAAGAATGTTAAAAACATAAAACATAAAAAATTAAATATGTTAGAAATTACATAAAACAAATAAACATGTGAACATAAAAAGTTAGGAGAACAACTAAATAAAACAAACAAATAAATAAATAAAAGTGTCAGTTATTAAAATGATGATATCTAATAATATATAAGTTGGATTTTGATGAAATTTGAATAGAATGTAGATAATACAAATGTGAACCATCTGGAAAAAAAATTAAAAAAAATATTTGTATATTAGAATATATAATCTATTTAATAGTCATTTTTATTAAAAAAAATAGATAGTGATTGATTTAAGCATATCTCCTAAAATAATGATAATAATATGAAATTTTGAGAGAATTATTTTAACAACAATATAAATCTATCTACCAAATTTTAGAGAAAACCAAGGAACTAATTAAAAACTAAACCCATTTTACTAGCCACTTTTTCTTTTTCTTTTTCTTTTTCTTTTTCTTTTTCTTTTTCTTTTTCTTTTTCTTTTTCTTTTTCTTTTTTTAAGAAGAAAAATAGAGAATAGAAAGATTGAAAGAAGAATAAGATGTGGGGTATACAATCAAGTCCCACTAAGTGTTCCATTATGTAAATTAGAAATCCAAGAGAGATTAGTCAATTGTTGGTGAATAAATCAAAAAAAAATTAAAGATATAACTTCTCAAGTCTAATCCCTAGATTGAGCTATATGATTAACAAGAAATAAATGTACAATAGAAGATAAAAATAATGCTTATACTTTCTTAGAAGATTTTATTGAAAAATGATTTGTAGATGTTGAGCTTGGCTTGTGAGCTATAATTCTTTGGCAATGCTAGTTCTTTTTGGGAAGCATCTCTCCTTATTCACCTTGATTATTGTGTCTAGGCGTGAGAAAGTGATGAAACTTCTTGTAAAATTTAACATAGTTTTTTTGCATGAAAAAAATTTACTAATTTGGAGGAAGAACCTCTAATTTATAGATTTTTGAAATGATTGTGAACCATCCATCTTGAAATGAGAATCATGGACTAAAAATAAAAGATAATTTTTAAATTCAAAATGGGAATCTTAAATTAAAAATTGGAGTAGAGAACATGTGGAACTCAAAAATTAATATAAAATTCATTTGGGAGGAAGATATTATATAAAATTGGTAAGTGGGATTAAGTGGAATATGAGGTGGATTATTAAATTGAAAAGATGAAGAGGCTAATATCATAAAATTCCAATGATGGAGGACAGGTGGAGCCTAGGGCATCTTTTAAAGTTGGAAAGGAGAACAGAGTGGAAGATGACCTCATAATATGAGGATAATTTGATTTATAGATTTATATAAATTATGAATATTCAAAATCCATGAAATTTCTTATTAAGGATTAGTTAATTAATTTAGATTAATTAACTTAATAAATATGTGAATAGTAAACCATTAGTGATGAGGATTAGTGATGAGGAATAATAATGATGAATTAGAATTAGAAAAAACTAGGGATGATTGTGGATGATTAAAATTAACACAAATTGTTTGATTTTAAGTGTCTACAATAGCCATGGGATTACATGCATGCAAAAGATTCAATAAGTCATAGGAAAGGAACATGTAAAGAGGACCAAGATAATTTGAACTAGGAAGTGGTAGATAGATTTAGTAATGATAATCATGATGAATATGTAAATCTAAAAAAATCAAGAATCTAAAAATCCTAATAGAAATATGAAAAATGAAAGGAAGCCCAAATGGAAAGCTAGGGTTTTTATAATATCCAACAATAAGTGAGTTCACCAATATGTTTATATTATTTTGGAAAACTAAAGAAATAAATTACCTAAATATGACAAACTTTTGTGCTAAATTAGAATTTTATAGATAAGTAATAAATGACATAAAATGATTTAGAACTTGTTAAATCTGAACAGATACTAAATACAAAAAGTATGAAAGAAAAATATAAACTAAGTTGTAAAAATAAGATGTTTCTAGATCTAAGATTGATAGGGAGATTGTGTTGATTGAGTGCAAACCCAGAACAGTAGCCAATAGGGTTCTTGGATAATAGCATTGTAACTAGATAGTAGTGGGGTGAATTATTATCCCTAAGGAGTGTCAGTGTTTGACAAATAACAAATACCTTGTAGAGGATCTTCTAATTTGATGTGAGGAGCATTATGTAACTCTTTATTCACTTGAAACCCTATCTCAATGACATGGAAAGATAAATGCAATCACAAAATAAAAATGGGTTAGTAGTTGAATTATGCTTGACCTCAACACCCCTTATGTTGAGTGTTGCCTACATATCAATACTCCAAAGAAGGATCAAACTCTACGTAGTTCTCTCATGCAACAGTGGTGTGTGTGAAATACTGGTGTAAAATGTTAGATGTTAGTATAATTCTAATGTGATTAAGTGCTCCATCTATGACTTGTGATCTTATAAGTATATTTATACTTTAGCTCAGGTTTGTTAGGTTTGTGTGTAATCATAATTGGGAGAAGTAGATAATTTGATCTTAATGTGCAATTAAAATTCTAGTGTTTTTCAATGTTGAAGCCTCTTGTGTGTAAAATGGTTTGAAATATGGTTTTATATTAGTATTTTTGGAATTCCTTTTAATGGAGCTTACTCAATGCGCAAGCCAACCCTTTCATAATTTTAAATTTTGGAAATCAATTGTTAGTTGGTAGGAGGACACTAGTGGCAGAAGTGGACAATAACGAGGAGTGTTATTATCTTAATAAGGTGTTATTATCCTAGGAGACAAAATTGCTAAGTTGTCAGTGTGCGTCAATCTAAGAGTGAGCTTATGTTGTTGATTAATTTGTATAAAGACATTTTGAAGTCATTTGGGTTGCTTAAAATAATTATTCTTCATGTGGAAAGTGAAGATAGATGGTCAAAAGGCCCTAGGATAGGTCATGATTTAATTATGTCAAAAGGGTGGTCATGAGTGTGTTGATTCCTAAATCTCTCACTTTAAGTCAAACAGCCTCTATGGGAAGCTTTATAGACTTGGGACTGAATGTGGTCTATAAAGTAACTTCTGGGATTTTATAAACTATTTCTTCATTCAAATTTGGGAAAAGGGATAGGAGGAAAAGAAACAAATAACACAAAAAACTAAATCTAAATGGAGGCAATGCACCTAGATATTTGAAAAAAATTACTTATACTTGCATAAAATAACATAAATACCTAACACTATAGACCATAAAGGATCCTGAAGCATGAATTAAGATCTATAATGAAAGAAAATATCTATACTATAGAAACAAAATAATTGAAATAGCAAACAAAGATGATTTTCCACTCCCAATTAACACATAACATCACATCCTCTTCATTGTAGATGGGGAATATAATATAGAAGGCCATTGAGGGCACATACAAAATGTCTAAAACACATTAGTGAGGTGTTCCTATTAAGGTTGCAGAATAGGAAACCTAACTATTGTTATCATTGTGTTTTACAATGATTGATCATCAGCTAGCAAAAAATAATAACCAATCTTTTACTAAAGAAATGAGCTCAGGATAAATGAGGTGAATGCCTAAGGGAAGTGACACCTAGATATTCCCTTAGTTGTAACCATGATAATGTCATTGCAACTAAAATGAGGTCTCGATCTCATGAGTGCAATCGACCTCCAAATCTTGAATATTATGCAATTGCATTGTTCTATTAAGACCACTATGCCTAGGAGAAATGAGGTAGCACCACGTGTGGAGAACCATGTTGATCTTCCTTTTAACCACTTATTGGGGTCTATCTTTCCTTTTGTTAGGCTAGTGTTTTATAAAGATTTTGCATGAGGCTATGTGACTCTGAGACCTTTGGGGAGATGAAATCAACCATGTAATTAATAAAGGTGTTTACCTAAGAAGATAAATTTTTCATGTCTTAGATGAAGGTTAGTGTTATCTTCAAGTTTTCTACCATGGTTTTGATCCATTCCCAGTAAGATTTATACATTTTTTGGACTGTGAGAAGGATCATGGTGGCTTGTGTGCAAGCAATGAGATCTTTTTTCAACTTTTCAATCTCCTAGTCCCTGATTGAGGAGTATTGCTACACTTAGTGATGCAATTATTGATATGACCAATCTAAATCATGGAGTTTTTAGAAAACTTCAATTATCTTCTCTTTTTCTTACAACTTGATCTTGATAGCTAATCACAATCTAGTCTCTTCTTGGAAGTTTTTATTCAAGATGTTACCCTAGAGATTAGATTGTGCTTTGTTGAGGTTGATAGCCTTGGCCTTAACCTTGGTATTAAGGTGTTTGACCATAGCTTTTACTTTGGAAAGATCCATCTTGGTCTTCTATAACTATCGATTTATCTTTATATAGTTTGTAGTCATAGACTTTTGTGTTTCTTCCATGAGCTCGACCTAGCCGATGGGCTAGGCTTGACTAAGGTTAAGACCAATAGCTTGTATGATGTAGTCTCCTAATTGCATTTTTTCTTAGGGCTTGACTACCTAGGGTCAGATGGGAAATCATTAGGTATTTATGTATAGGGTCATAAAATGATTGCATATAAGCCTCAATGTCAGCTTTGGCTTGCTTCCCTCTTTTTCTTTGCATATAGGCCTCTTGAGCTACCCTTTCTATGTATACCTACTACCAGTATTGGTCCAGTGCTTGGATCATCTCCCCCATAAATGGCATTCCCTAAAACAAATTGAATGGAATAGTTATTTATTATTTCAAGGCAACAAACCCTACTCTTGCAGAGATAAGTGAGTTAACGATGAGGGTTGAAGGAGAGAAAGGTGGGAGCCCACAAGGCAAGAAGAATGGGGATTTCATCATGAGGGGAAATGAGGTAGATGATGAAGGTAGGGGAGTGAGGAAAGGTATATGGGAAGAGATAAGGATTGTAGAGGAGAAGGGGTCAGGCCCTATGAAAGGTTGAGTGGTTGAAGAAAATATTGGAGCTAGGGTGGCACTAGGATAAGCAGTGAAAGGTGCTACAACTTGTAATGGGACCATCAAGGTAGATGATGGAATGACAAGAGGAGTTTAAGTGCTTGATTTGGTAGTATATGATGTTATAACATGTAATATACCTTTCGAGGGGGATGGGATGGTGGAAAAGGAAGTGGAAGTAGAAAGGAGGGGATCCACAAAACAAATATTTTTATGGGAAGGAGTTGGTGGATGGCTGGAAATGGGTGCCTTAGTGCTCTTGAGTTGGGAGGACCCAACCATGAGGTACCTAAAGGGATATTGCTATTATTAAGGGGCCTAGGGATAGGGTAATATGGGAAGCATCCATGTTAAAGGTGTTTATGTGGCCATGACCTTTGTTTTTACTACTTATTCTTCGTGGGTATATCCCCTACCTCCTCCTTGAGAGTGCCTATTGTTTCTTTCTCATCTTTACTTATTTTAATTTTGGAAGTGGATTTCTCCTCAAAAATGACCTCTTTTGGGTGAAAATCATCCTAGAGCTTCTCAAACTTCTCATCCTGGTCTTCATCATACAAACTTTTAATAGGCTTGTTGATTTTGAACCTATATTTGGTGAAGGAAGCTTTCTTCTCTGTGCTCCAATCTATTTGGGCAAGTTGTTCCTTCATTATTTTTGATAATTTATTTTTTGAGTCATAAATTTGGACCTTGGCATAAAAATACTCCCGTGTTTTAAGGATGTTTTTTGTCATTTGAATCAAGTCTACATAATTTTGAGGAATGTCCTTTGTGGGTGATTTCCTCTCCTTTAGGTAAGGTTGAGGTTGATGATTGGGAGTGCTATTAGTCTTTAAGTTGACTATGTATCTTATTAGATCATAGTCCCATCAATAATTTATTAATTTAAGGTTAAGCTCTACTAGCTTAGCCATGAGGCATCTCTGGTGCCTTTTTTGTATTGTGATTCCATCTCTTGTGAAAGGGACATCATATAAGCCCTTTTTCTTCTACCCTACCCCATAGATGGAATCCACTATATCAAGTTAGTGATCCAATTTAAGGACTAGGGTCCTATCAGTTAGTGTGGAAGGAAGCTAAAAGGCCTCTCCATTGAAACCATGTGCTTATATGAATAAAAAGTGGGTTCCCTAGAGCTAGTCAATGGGAACTCTGCTATTTGTGAGCTAGGCTTATTATGAATCTATCATTCGAGAGGTGTTAGCATGTCAGTTGAGGTTTGTGAGAACTGAATCCATGAACTAATTTGAGAAATCATATTAATCCCTGGTCTTTTATAGGATGTAAGTCCATATGGTGATGGGGTCACTACATTGGGAAAGACCTCTGTATTAAAGGTGTTGAGCTGGAGGTACCAAGAAAATAACTAGGAGTTCTTGTAAAAATTCAAGTGTATGAGGAAGGATGGGTACTTGAAGGTACTCATCACTAATAAATTCTCTAGATCTATCCTCATAGTCAAGGTGATGGATTTGATGAATTCTATCTTGAACTCCTATCCCTTCTCAACCATAGTTATAAGGTAGAACATGCCCAGCTAGAAGTCATCGACATTGTCATTGATGTCCATGCCTAAGATGAAGGCCAACATGGATAGGGTGTCCTTTAAATTTTGTATGGAGAAAGCTAACATGGGTATGGGCAGAGGAGGAATCTCTATGACCTCTTCTTTGAGGAGAGCTCTGAAGAAGTGCACCTTACTAGAGCCCAAGGAATCCTAGACATTCTAGAGGCTTTTAATGTTACAAATAGTGACCTTTGAATTGTACCTAAGTTGGAGCATCTCTTTGATATTATCTGCACTTATTTTTACTCATAAATGGGCATTGTTGATGATTACTCTAGTGCTAGTGTCATATCTCTCTACACAAATAAAGATAATATTGGGGTATGGGTGGACATACAACACCATTTATTGTGTTAGTGTGTAGTCCCATATTTTTCATCTAAAAGAGCCATACTCTTTCCTACTCATATTATCCATCATTTAGGCATGTGCACCTTCCCTTAGATTCTTGATATTTTGGGCTAACTCTAGGTCAAAAATATCATCTACAAAGTTAATTACCAAAGCCTATTGTTTAACTAGTCCCTTGGTTGCCTTTATGGTATTCGGCAACTCCTTCTTTGCTCGAGCAGGGGATGAAGCATAAGATTTATTCATGGTGTGTCTGGGAGGAGGATCTCTAATGTTAATTTAACTATGGGTTCTTTACTTCGAGGGGTGATTGCCACTCCTGGATGAGGATGTAGAGGCCTCCATGTTTATATTTTCTCTAATAATATTTCTTTATCACTACCTTGGATGATGAAATGATGGTTATTTACTACCTCACTCGACCTATAGATTATCTTTCTTCTCTTTTCAATTTTCTTGATGCTCTCTCTAAAAACACAAAGTGTCAAGTGGTTGGATAAAAATGAGAGAAGGGGTGCTTATATGCTAGTGCCACTAGGCAGACTCATCATGTAAATTTAAAAATGGGTGTCCTCATAAATTATAAGGGTAGGACACATGCTCAAAGAGACATAAGTGAGATATTTAGAGGTGATCATAACGGGGAATCATATACAATAGATCATCTGACATTAATGATGGGTAAGGCAGGTAGATAACCATCCTTCAGGGAATGTTTTGAATATTTGGGAATATTGGGGGAAGGACACGTGGTGATCAAAATAACCACTTGCACCAATGACACTTATTTTTAAAAAAGGTGAAAACAAAAAGATAGAAAACAAGATGAAGGGAAAAATAACAAGGGGGAAGAAACACACGATGGAAAAAGCAAAAGGAAACTAACTAATTATGTACAAAGAGGAAGATGGATAGGTCAGTTAAAATGCTTTAAGCCAATCCCATTGATAGGGAGTTCCAATACATTGCCTTTTTGTTCTTCTAATTCAAAATCATTTCCCTATTTGTCATTGATAATGCGAAATGATCCTCTCCAAAGAGAATCAAACTTTGCATGTCATCCCAACTTAATGGCTTATTGGTCATATTTGAGAACCAAGTCCCATAGTTTAAACCCAAGGTTTGATGAGTTCTTATCAAACCATTGCATTATCGATTATTGATGGATTATCTTTGCAGCACCTACTTGTTCCCTTATTTCTTTGAGTTTGAGTAGTTTGGCAAGCTGAACCTCTATTGCTCCATTTACTTCTATTTTGATAGCCTTTAAAAGTTGTCACATTGGGATCTTTGATGATACTAGCATAATCACTTCCTTCCCATATACAAGTTCATACATGGAATTCTTCAAGATTTTTTGGGAGTGATACAATCAGCCCATAGTGTTGTCCTTATGTGCAAGTGTCACTCGTTCTATTTGTCATTTCTCATCCTCTTGATTAGTCTGATTAATTTTTTTGTGGATTCTACCAACTTGTTCCCTTGTGGGTAATAATTAGATGAAGTCCTTAATAATATGCCATTTTGAAGTGCAAATTCAAATATTTGGATCTAAGGAAGGCCTTTACATTATCGAAGATGACTATGTTAGGCAGGTCAAACCTAACGATGAGCTCCTCTAAGAAGTTGAGGATCACATTCTCAGTCATTTCCCTTAGTGGGATTGTTTTGGTCCATCAGGTGAAGTAGTTGCTAGCCATTAATATCCTTTTATGACCCACGCTGGAGATCAAGTTGATCATCTTGATAAAGTCTAAACCCTATTATTCAAAGGGCTCATCGATCACGATTAGGCTAAGATGCATGGCTAAATTTTTTCTCTTTTTGATGAAGAATTGGCATTTTTTTCTCTTCTTGACTAATTGGTGGTAATCTACAAAAATGGTTGGCCAACAATATCCTACGTGTATGAATTTTATCATGGTAGTTTTAGATAATAAGTGACCACTAGGGGAAGAAAATTTCATATCTTAGAGAATTTTATCCACTTGAGGTTTATCAACACATCAGAGATCTCCAACAAAGTTACTTTTGAATAGGACCCCTTAGACTAACATGTATCTAGACCCTTGTAGCCTATAGAAATGCCTTTTATATGTAGGGAGGTCATTGGGATACCTACCAGTCTACATGAAGTAGACTTTATTGGTCACCTAAGATCCATTCACTTTGAATTAGTTGACTAAGGCTACTTTGGGTGTATTTTGATTTTTAGTTGGGACATCTCCGCACTGAGCTAGGTATTCATAGATCCCTCTCCCTCTGATTACCTTTGTCATCCTAACTTCGAAATCATATTCTAATATCTTGGTGATCCAATTGGCCCTTTTCTTTGTAACTCTCCTTCCATGATGTATTCACAAACACTTGAGTGTGCCACGTACACCATTATTTTATTCCCTGTCACCAGGTGCCTAAATTACTTAAGTTTTTTAATGATGGTGAAGGCTTGTCTCTCTACAAAGTTGTATTTAACTTCATACCCACATGATGTTCTAGAGTAGAATGTGATTGGGTATTCCTCTCTTCCCTCTTCTTTTTGAGTTAGCACAGTCACGAGGCTATGCTCACTCCCATAGATGTACATGATGAAGTCCTTGGAAGATTTGGGGTTAAAAAGTATAGGTGAAATGAATATTATGTTTTTAATTTATTTAAATGTTGCTCTTCCCTCAGGTGTCCATTTAAAAACTTGATCTTTCTTTACCATCATGGTGATTGGTCTAACTAATCTAACAAAGTTTGATATGAATCTACTGATGAAATTGATCTTTCTAAGGAAAGATTGGACCACTTTTTTATATATTGGTAGATCCAAGTCTCTAATAGCCTTTATCCTCTATGGATCGATAGCGATCCCATCTTTGGATACCACGTATCTAAGTAGCTTTCCCTGGGAGACTCTGAAGACACACTTTTTGGGGTTTAAGGACACCCTAAACTCTTGGCACCTCTAGAAGAATTTTTTTAGGTGGTAAAAGTGGTCTTCTTTCTTCCTAGAAAATACAGTGAGATCATCAAGGTAGATGAGGATGATCTCATTAATTATCCCTTTGAAAGCTACATCTATTACTCACTAAAATGTTACCTCAACATTAGAAAGGCCAAAATATATCTTCATGTATGTGAAGGTTCCCCACTCTGTGGTGAAAGTAATTTTGTGTTGATCATCTTCTTTCACTTATACTTAGTTATACCTGGAGAAACCATCTAGCAATGAAAACATCTCCGTTCCTATTACCATTTGGAAGATTTGTTCCATGAAGGGGAGAGGGTAATGGTCTTTCAAATATGCCTTGTTTAGATCTCAAAAATCCACACACAATAATATTTCCCCACTCTTATTTCACATAGGGACCAGGTTAGATACCCAAGTCAAATGCTTGATTAGGCATATGATTTTTGAGTCAATTAGCTTTCTTAGTTCCTATTCCATCAAGGACTCAATATTCAGGTTCACTGACCTTTTTTTTTATGGATTAGCTTGGTTCCTTCTATCAGATCTATGGTGTGTTGAATGGCCTCTCTATCACAACCCTTCAGGTCATCATAAGTCCATGCAATGACACCTTCGTATTTATCACAAAAGGATACTAGCTACTTCTTATCTCTTTGAGGAACCTCCTTTCCAACCCTCAATTTTCTTCCCCTCCCAATATCAAGCTCGCAATAATCACCTTTATCTACAACAAACTTGTATTTGTCCTTCCTTAATCTTTGGCTATAGTTGTTCTATGAACTCGCATGACTTCTAGAGGAAAATCATAATCTAATAATTATTTTCAAATAATTTCTAGTTTTGGTCATTGTTTGGTATAACAAGTCTGATGATTACCCACACTACTTGCTCATTTGTGAATAAATCTATTATCAGGTCAAATTGGGAGCCCATTGTTACCATCTTATCAGCCTCTGCATTAATGGTTCTTAAGATGATCTAAATATTGAAGGCTTTAAAATATTCAATTAGGTCACATAGATGGTGGTGTTAAGATCTAATGTATACATTCTTTGCATCCATTACCCCTCTTACCTGTCTTACTACTAATTTAGAATCACTAAATACCCTTAGTTGGTTGATGCCCATTCACTTGGTGAGGTTGAGGCTATGGACTAGGGCCTCATATATGACCTCATTATTTTTATAGGCAAAATGAATCCAAAAGGCCTTGAGGGTCACTTTTTCAAAGGGGGATGTCAATTGGATACTGGCCCCACATTTGGTCTTGCATTTTGTACCATTGAAATACAACATCCAAAAGTTAAACTTGTCCCTGAGCTTTTCACTTTTATCTCCCTACTTTTTTATGACCTCAGGGATAACCTATTCTTTATCATGAATAACATAGGTTCCAAGGCCTATCACATCAAAGTTTGTGAATGGGTCACTTTCAATGAATTCAGTAATCATGGCCTCTTCTTTAGGGCTTTTGTTGTTAGCTACCCCTTCTTCTTCAAGCATTTCAATATAGTACATCTCTATCTTTGAGAAGGAGGTGCATGTTGCTTCAAAGTTCACCACTACTTCATCCACTATATGTTCAGGGTGAAAAGGTTCAAATAGCACATTTAGCTTTGATCTATACTTGGTCTTCAGAATCAAGTGAGACTAGTATAATGATAGATAACCACTAATCTTGGTAGTGAAATATCTCAATAAACATAGCCTTAAAATGGGTGAAATGTCTATGACTACAATGTCTTATAGCATAATGATGCTCAAACAATAATATAATGCGAGGTCAAAGGCCTGAATGATCCTTAGGGTTTAAACCTTCTTCCTGTCTAGTTGCATTACCCCTTTATTTAAGGGTTTGTATTTCAATTGTAGTGCCTCAAAAATCTATTTAGGCATCGTTGTTGTGCTCATGCCTAGGTCAATCGTGGAATTATACACCAACCTCTTACCCATAATCAAAGTCAATTATAATGGATTGGGTTTTATTTTACCAACCCCTTCTTTGGTGTTGATGAATGTGGAGGGTACTAAGGGCTGCAAGACCACATTGGCTTCCTTCCCTTTTCCTTTTATAGGCTCTACAATCAACTTTATTTATCTATCCTTCTCCTTCTCTAAGGCCTCCTTTAGTAGTATTTTGTTCGGGGATAAACAAGACATCCCAAAGGGAGATGTTAGCTGATATCTTCTTCAGCTGCTCAACCATATTGTATGACTTTGGAGGTGAGACCTTAGGGTCTTTTGCCTTGCTTTGTACTACCTCACCCTGCTTCAGATAGGTCATGGATGTAGGTTGTGGCATTAGAGTCTTTTTAAAGGTTACTTTGGGCCTTGTAGAAGCCTCAAGGCTTTTAGCCAGTCTTTTCTTGGAGCATGTATAGTCATCTAATTGAACCTAAGGATCTTTATACATTGGCACATCATTAACAAAAACTACATCCTCACCTTCCATCTAGGATAAAAGTGCATGATCTGAGGCTATTTCTCCTTGTATGACTTTGGAGGTGAGACCTTGGGGTCTTTTGCCTTGCTTTGTATTACCTCACCTTGATTCAAATAGATCATGGATGTAGGTTGTGGCACTGGAGTCATTTTAAAGGTTAATTTGGGCCTTGTAGAAGCCTCATGGATTTAGGCTAGTCTTTTCTTGGAGCATGTATAGTAGTCTGATTGAACCTATAGATATTTTTACATTAGCACATCATTAACAAAGACTATGTCCTCACCTTCCATCTAGGAGAAAAGTGCATGATCTGAGGCTATTTCTTCTTCTTTCTCTAAATATATACCCTGTATTTATGTGATCATCACGGCATCTTTGACAATTGAATATTAATATGTTTAGGCTAAGTCTGGTACATTCCATTATCATCTCTACTTGGAAACCTTCTATTGTAAGTTACCCCTCAAACAATTTTAGGGTCCATGGGGTCTATTGCAGGGGAAGCACCATGAGTTGGAATCATTTTCCAAATTATTCTAACCAACCACTAGCTCTTTGCTCATGGTGACACTATGTGCAGAGAGTCTGGGAATGCAACCATCTAATTTATGGGTTGTATATGATGGTTTGGCACTTGGTGGTTTAATTTTTGCCTTTCCTAGTATTGATTATATTGGTAAAGTAGTCTTCTCTTTTGATAGTTGTTGTAAGAAGGTTTTAGAGGTGTGGTTTGTTGCCTCTTGAGATTAATTATTTCATTGGATAAGTTCCTTAAAATGTTCTTCATATCATTCATTTCAACTACCAATGAAGACACATCAGATGTGCTCTCCTAAGTGGGAAGGTACATGTACATGGAAGGGGTCGAGGTTCTTGAGGTGCTCAAGATTTCTTTTGATAGAGGTATAGATATCTTAGGGACCACCAGCATCATTAGCTAAGGAGGGAGCCTTCCTACATCTATCAGGCTATTCTTGGCCTTTAGCATGATGTCATATGCATCTGGTAGTGTCTGGCCTCTGAGCGATTAGATCATGACCACAATATTCAAATTGAGGGATTTGAAATATAACACAATTGCCATACTTGTAGGTGGTCAAGCTGCTAATGGGATCCTTTGCTAGGTTTTTTTGAACTTGGTATTAAAATCAACCATAGCCTCTTATGGGGCCCTCTTGATGGTTATCAACTGTTTAGGAGGGATGATTGGTTTTCCTTCTCATTGAAACGTTTGAAGAACTTGTTGCCTAGGTCATCTTAGGTCCTAATCGAGTTGGTTGGTAAAGATCGATACCAGGCAAGAGCCTACCCTTTGAAGGAGGTTGTTAGTAGCCTTAGGGCTACTTTCTATGTGTTGACGTAGTGTATGGTACACACATTAGCCACATATTAGAGGTGTTTAGTTGTCATCTTGAAGTCTTCTCCCAAAAACTTGGGAAACGCCTTCAAAGTGTTGGTAGGGATTGGATCCCATATGGTTGGGGGTATCGGAGGGACAAGTGGGTTGCCACTGTCCCATGACACAAAGTTCTTTCATGGGCCTGGATGTGCCATTTGTTGTTGTTGTGCAATAAAAGACCCTAAGGCTCTTTGGCGAGCAGGAGTTCCCAAAGGTAGAGTTAGTATATTCATATTATTTGTAGTACGTGATCTTGTTATGGGCATATGGATCATAAACTCAAACTTCTAGTTGATCAGACTAGCAAGTAGTGTCCCACCGAGTGTGTCAAGAAAGAAAACTTTTGACACCTAAAGCTTTTGCTTTAGGTTAAATAGCCTCTATGAGAAGCTTTGTAGATGTGGGATTGAATTTGGTCTATAAAATGACCTTTAAGATTTTAAAATCCCACTCTTCATTCAAATTTGGGAAAAGAGATAGGAGGAAAGGAAACAAATAACACAAAGAACTAAATTTAAATGGAGGACATATGCCCAAATATTTGAAAAAATTTACCTATACTTGCATAAAATAACACAAATCCCTAACACTATAGACCATAAAGGAGCCTGAATCATGAATTAAGATCTACAACGAAAGCAAAGATCTAACTATAGAAGCAAAAAAAATGAAATAGAAAATAGAGATGATTTTTCACTCCTAATTAACATAAAACATCACATCCTCTTCATTGTAGATGAGGAACAGAATATAGAAGGCCACAGAGGGCACATACAAAACATCCAAAACACAATCATGAGGTGTACCTGTTAAGGTTGCAAAATAGGAAACCTAACTGTTGTTATCCTACTGTATTACAATGGTTGCTCATCAACTAGCAAAAAATAGTATCAAAATTAGAGGAATGGGGCTCAAAGAAGAAAGGGATCGAAAGGGGACCTTCCAGAAGGTGCCAAGGAACTGTGTATTTGTTGAGCAAGCCCGAAGAAGAAATGAACTATTCCAAAATAAAAACGTGGATTATTGATCCACATAGTGCACACTATTTTAGCTTAAATGTTAATTCACACAATCCATACTAGAGCTTCAAGATCAAGATTAAAATTGAAGCTAAGAATGTCATTGTCAACATTAAGCAAATTGATAATATCAAGAAAGGCAGATAAATCATTTGCATTATTGCATTCACCCATATCAAACATCTGACCATATTCCTCTACGGAATAATCATCTCCAAATATAGATGTGTGGGCATAATCACAACATTTTTCTCCATTAATGGGAGAAACAAACCGCTTAAGAAAATCGATGGAGGCATACATTAGGTGGTGCAACGTAGGGGCAGAGTCCATAGGGCTTGTTCACCGTAATGTAAACCTCGTAGCATTGTCTAGAGCGAGTCTACCATGTACAAACCCATCTTGGCCTTGCAAACGTTGGCTCTAATACAATCCATCTGCTCTTTCCCTTCAATAACAATGCAAATGCAATCTAGTGTGATACAATGCAAGTATGGGCTTGTGGAAATGCAAACTCCCTAGGCGTGATTCAATATAAATATGGACTCATTCTTTGCTCAAAATAAGTTGTTAAATGTCCATTGATGAGGTGTTATTGCAGGGTGCATGCATAATGTAGACTAAGCACTATTAACTAAAGTTTAAATGTTCCACATTTAACTCACTAATATTTTTTGAAATATTTTAATTATCTTCTATTAATTTAACTTTTAAAAAGGTTCTATAATGACACCTTGCATAATAATAGTTACATTGATACTCTACTAACACTTTACACCTTAAAAATATAAAATTAAATAGTCAACACTCTAAACTAACTCTCAACTTAATTTTAAATAACTCTCAACTACTCTTAAATATATATTTTAAATGTTATTAATACCATTTTGGTGCCATAAAGATGACAGTCTTAAATATTATCATGATACCATTTAAGTGACATTTCGTACCATATAAGTGACGGTTTTCAATATTATCATGGTACCATTTAATGTTATCATGGTACCATTTAAGTGACATTTCGATATCATATAGGTGACGGTTTTAAATGTTATCATGGCACCATTTCGGTGCCATGTAGGTGACGGCACATCACTATTTGTGTCCCTTGCTCATCAATTCCAACCTTAGTTAAGCTTCGAATAAATTCTATGTACCTACAAACAAATTTTATACGATTGTTGAAGAAAGCGACAAAATGTCAGAAGATGCTTCTTTTATGCAGCTGGGTAGCATTAAAAGTAAAAACAAATCTGCAAATTAGGCAAAGGCTTCAATTTCAATGGAAGCTGCCCCATCCCTCATCATACTGAGGATGTAAAGCCGAGCTATAAATTCGTTGGGCTAAGGCGAAGTGTGGACCGGGCTCCGACATCCAATATGGCGCTGGCGTCTGTATTTGTTGTGCTTGCACTCTTATTCTCCATAATTGTAATGGCCGTTTTGAATCTGGAAAATAAAAAGCAAGCCGGAGAGTTGGTGGAATACGAGAGCCAGGGCTGGTTCAGAGAATGCGCGGTTTGGGACGCTGATAATAGGCGGTTTGTGGTTTCCTTCATTGAGGGCGGTTTGGGACAGATCGGAGAAACCGGTAAAGAAGAAACCCTGGTGAAGGACCCCGATTACGCTGGCAACGCCACGCTAGGGTTTAAGATCGACAGTCCCCGGAATCGAATCGTGGTCGCCGTCGCAGAAGCCATAGGTGGCAAATACGGTGCCCTTGCGGCATACGATATGGCCACGTGGCAGAGGCTGTTTCTCACGCAGCTCAGCGGTCCAGGTAAGAAAATCATTTTTTTTGGTATGCCATGTCATTTTTAAAATATTTACCTACGTGGCGTTGCTACCCTTATTGCAGGGGACGCAAAATCGCTTGCGGATGACGTGGCCGTGGATCCGGAGGGCAATACATACGTCACTGACGCCGTTGGCAATAAGATTTGGAAGGTGGGCCGTGACGGGGCGCTGGTTGCCGTGTTTTCCAACCCGGTTTTTTCTTCCGTTCCGCACAAGGTACCGTTAACTACGGTGGGACTGAACGGGATCGTGTACCACCCGGGCGGTTATTTGTTGGTTGTTCACACGTCGGCGGGGGTGTTGTTTAAGGTGAGCCTCGACGGGTTACACGTGACTAGGGTTAACATGAGCGGTTTGGTGTTGATGGGTGACGGCTTGGTTCTGCTCACGCCGGAGCGGCTGGTAGTGGCGGGCATACCCTCCGCCAGAATAGTAGAAAGTAATGACGATTGGCGCTCCGCTAAATTGACGCATAGATACGTGGGGCCCATGAACCGTTGGGCCACTGCGGCTACCGTTAAGGATGGGAAGGTCTTCGTGAGTCATATGTTAGGGTTTGGGCTGCGAAAGAGAACGCATGTCATCACCGAGGCTGTTTTTAAAGAGGTTAAAATGGAGATATTAAGTTAGACTCTAATGTGTTGGGTTATAATTGTTTTTTAAAGGTATGAATTTGGTCTAGAATTTGAAGTTTAGGATTATTCTTGTGAGAATAGAGGATTGTGTTTATGTGTATAGTAGTTTGCATGCTCTCCTTTTTCTTAAAAGATGTTTGTTTGTTTTTCAAAAACACTTTTATTTGTTTCGTAGTTTTATATTCTATTATTAATTTTTTACATTATTTTATTGGTTGTGCATTTATCTATAATTGTTTTGAATCAGATGACTATTTTTTCATTTTTCTAGTTATTTTTGGAAAGAGTTTTAATGGTTATCTAGGCTCTACTTTCCTCTCATTTTTGTGTTTGGACTCTCTTTCTACTTCATGTAGGCTTTGTGACTTGGAAAATTCATTTATGTTAAGGATAAAATTACTCTTTATTTTAGCATAAAGTAAAAGACATATTTTTAGGGGTGAATGACCTTCTATTAGAAGAAATACATGTTTAAATAATGGACGTGATTTTTATGTAAATACAATCA
Organism: Torreya grandis; assembly: GCA_037957365.1. Lineage (NCBI taxonomy): Eukaryota > Viridiplantae > Streptophyta > Pinopsida > Cupressales > Taxaceae > Torreya > Torreya grandis. Next base: position 599,280 of record JARHVA010004993.1, on the reverse strand, counting down.
AAGATAGATAACAGTGATGAAAAGATTCATAAGAGATTTATAAGTTACATGGTGTCCCAATTGATAAAACCACCAAGATGACTATGGAGCAAGGTTTGAAGTTCTAGAAGTCTTCTCTATTGGAGGCCATTAAGGAAGGAACACTTTCTAAGTAATATGCTATCATGGTTGCTAGGATGGTAAAGGGTGTCTTGGTGGATTATATACTCCAAGCCATGATAGATCTTGGTTAGTGCACTTTTAGGTTAAACACTCGCAAAGTTGTTAAGTTAATTGTTGTTTATATTTTTTATTTGGGGAAAGATGCAATATGTAGAAAACTGGGCATAAGTTCTATCTCCTTTGTGGATTTGCATTTGGCATAGACTTTGTTGTCACCCTAAAATATTAGGAAAGAGAGCAAGGACACTTTGTGATGGTGTTTCTCCTTTGTGTTTTTATTGCTTATAGAAACTTCATAGAGGAAGGTTGCAATATGTTTAAAACAATTTTCCCTCATTCATTTGGGCTTCAAAATATTATATTATATTAATTAGTAGGTTATAGCTCTTTTTTGACCCTCTTAAGAAAGTCTTTTCTAATAAAAATCTATGAAATAGAGTTATATTAATTTAAAAAATATATTTATGTCAATAGGTCTTTCTTTTTACAAACTCAACTTGGAAGAAGACCATAAAATCAATCGGTCTCATCCATTTATATGTGAATCTAGACCATCAATTGATCGAGCAATGTAGCCTTTTCTATCGTGCACTAGAATTTTTTAGCCTTTGTCAAAATGAAACATCTACTCATGGAATATCATCATTGTAGCCAACATAATACATGGGTATGCTCATGAGGCATTGATTTTGTTTCACCAAATGCAAAAAACATGTGTGTGTCAAGGATTTGACATTGAATGAGCCCATGTTGTTGCATTTGTGTGGGTTTTCACTTGTTTATTCTTGATGTTTTCTTCACTATGGAGGATATCGACTTTGCAAAGGAAAATGCCAAAGGATCTGACATTGTCATGTTAACATTAGGGTTTAAAATAACAAGTGGGTTTCAAAGCAAGTTTTTGAAATAAATTTAGGATTGTTTTTTATTTTTTACAACTTTATTAGGGTTTAAACTTCCTTTTGTTAACTCTAAAAAGTGGGAAGTAAAGCCAATCCGAAGGACATGGCATAGTGACAACTAAGAGGATCATCAATCTAGAGGAAGTGGCATGGTAGGAAGGTAGTTGGGAGTGTGCAAAGAGTTTTGGCCAAAATTGTAGGGTCAAGGGCATAACATAACATAGTAATCCATTATCAATAGATTAAGGAATAGGTTTTCTTTTAGGGCGTCATCAGTAGGGAAGAGTTACATATTGTGGATTTGCATGTGTCTTTTCCAATGAAGGTTATTTGATTTGAATGTATTTGCTAGCTATAAGTTTGCAGTATTGATAAACATCATATTCTTGTGGTAGTTGTACAAGTGCTTACTAATTTAAATGTTTGTATTACCAAAACCATTTTACTATTAATATTACTAATTTAAATTTATATATATAAGTGTGTTTCAACATAATGTTTGTTGTTGATGCTTAAAATATAAACATGAGAATCATTTTTTCACTCATAAATGATAATGTCATATAACAATTTTTTTTAGGTAAGTTAGTAAACAATGATAATCATTTTTTATGGTAGTGTTGATATTTATATGTTTGCTTCAGAAATCATTACTTTAAATAATGGCTTCAAACCAATTTTTACATTATATTATTTATTCATTCATCCTCAATTTTTTATTTAATTGAAAAGCTTATTAAATATATTAATAAATAATTTTTTTTCATAAATTAGTTATTAAAAAAAAAAGTAGACACACACACACACACACACACACACACACACACACACACAAAAGTGTGTTTCGACATAATGTTTGTTGTTGATGCTTAAAATATAAACATGATAATCATTTTTTCACTCATAAATGATAATGTCATATAAAATTTTTTTTTAGGTAAGTTAGTAAACGATGATAATCATTTTTTATGGTGGTGTTGATATTTATATGTTTGTTTCAAAAATCATTACTTTAAATAATGGCTTCAAACCAATTTTTACATTATATTATTTATTCATTCATCCTCAATTTTTTATTTAATTGAAAAGCTTATTAAATATATTAATAAATAATTTTTTTTCATAAATTAGTTATTAAAAAAAAAAATAGACACACTCCTAAATCATATGGGCATAAATAAGTCCTCAATTTTAACCTTTTTAAACCTACAAACAAAATTTATTACGTCATAAGCATTTCCATTGAGAGACACCCACCTTAAATTCATCTCACAAAAAGGATATTTGTTTCTTGTCTAATCCTTCTTATGCCTACCCATTTTATAAATCTTTTTACACCACTCAAAGGAGGATAGGTGTATTTCACTAAGATATGTATTACCTATAGATTCATATCCCATTGTTTAACTAGATTTGGATCCTACATCATCTGCATTTCCTTCAAACTAATGGAAAAACTCTATATTGGCAAGGCTATTAACACACATCATTAATATACATATTTATCTCACTTAACATTATTATTGGAATTATGTAAAGAAGATCTCTCAAGTTATGATTTTGGAATTTGGGAATTTTTAACTACTAGATGATGTCAATAAGTTTGAGATTGTTTGGGAGAGCTTCAACCATCCCATAGATACATTGCCCAGGATGAAGTTCAATAGATAGAAGAAGTTAATCAGATGGAACAATTCATTGGAACTAACTCTCAAGGTTTTCTTCTTTCATATGGATCTGCTAGAGCCAAACAATTTATGTTATGTTAGAACAATTTTGTGTAGTATTGGGAAAATAGAGTTTGGGACTATAAGATTTTATGCGAGATACCATAATGATTTAGTTAAAAAAATTTGTCTATAACCATAATGTTAAAAATTGCCTCTCTAGAATATATCTCATATATACAATGATGCCAACAATCAATGGGCTCTCATGTTTCATGCTAAACAAGACCAAAGCAATTTGACTTTATACTTTTATTAATGTCCATAAATGGAACATGTTTTGGTATGATTCCATCTATCAATTCACCATGTATGACCTTTGTGACCTATGTGGTGCTTATGTAAGCTACAATCCCAAAAAAGTTTAGTTTTGCTAGTGTGAAGTCTTCAAGTAGAGTGGGATTTACGAGAGTGGTGATGGCATCGGTACATAAAGTTCAAACCAAAACATGACCTAAGTTTTCATTCCACTCTTACGTGAACATGTTCATTATAGGTAAATATTAAAATTATATGTTGTTGGATATTTAAAGCTAAGTAAGCTAAGAAATATCCAAACATAAAGTCTAAATATATCAAAAATTGTGTCAAATGAGAAAGTTTGACTAGGAATTTAATCTTTTGTTTTGGTCATGATGATCTTCATTATTCTCTTAAAATAAAGAAATTAAAGTAATAAATTTTGATCTTGTAAAATATAAGGTTAAAATGAAGTATGAAGTCTTATATTTTAAAATATTCATTTAAATTGAAGTATGACTTTTGATATTTTGAAATATCTTATTCAAATTAAATATGTGCTTATTTTTATTATTTAAATATATCAAGTTTCACAATTTATAACATTTTGAATGAAGAAAGTGAGCAAGTGTGTGATCCCTCATCAAGTTTTCACACTCACTTTCATTAATCCTAATGATAAATCACCAAATTTGATCTTGAAGCTTGGTTATATAGAGGCATCTTTCATTGAGAAAGCACTACCAACATTTTTTATAAACACATTAGTATAAACACCAAACATAAATCTCCATCTTTTCACTTATTGTGTACTGATCATATATTCAGTTGAGAAAAAACAAAATTGCTAATTAAACATATTTATAGGTCATTTGTGTTTAGTCATCTTATGAGATAAGGTGGAATCCTCTATTAACTCCTACATGACATGTAGAGCTTACTTAGAGTGCACCTAGATTTGCATCTCTATTTACATACTCAAACTCTATGCCAAGACAAACAAAGTAGATGAGGTACCCATTGTTTTATTCAACTAAAGTGTTGCATAGTGTTGTGTGCAAATATTTAATTGTGCGAGATTCAAACTTCGTTGTCATTGGTGCACTCGAGATGAGTTATTTAAATAAATAATTGTGTAGTGCACCTAACTCTAACAACTCGTTTCTAAGCCTCACATTAAATAGCTAATGCCATCAACTATTCCTTTGGCTAATTGATGCCCAAGCTTATGTCAACAAAAAAAACATGCAAACTCTCTAAAAACATGCCTCATGTAGGGAAAAAAAATGCTTGAGAATTGATTGTGTGCATGGTTTGTATTGCATTTTTTAAATATCAAACATAAGATGCTTTCATGGTTCATATGTATGCAATAAAAAAAGTTGTTAGTATAGATATTTTTTTCAGAAGCATCTTGTTCTCTTATTTAAATATATTTGTTTAGGGATTTCATTTTATTTATTTTTAATCATTTCTTTCGATATGGATAAGTAGAATGCAACAAATGTGGGAAAGGATAATATCTTTTTTGTTTGCATTGGGTATGTAAAGACAAAATGACAATATGAGCCACCTACATGGACAACTTGTAAAAGATGTTTATTTCAAACATATTCGAATAAAAAAACATTGAACAAATAAAATTGTAAACCTTCATAAGCAAGAGATATTTATTTCTACACTGGAAGAATGAAACTTCAAAAGCATAGCAATAAAAAATATTTAAACTAGGGTCCAATTGCACAAATATTATCTTTTTTTCTTAGTTTCTCACTCCTTTGGATACACTTTGTATTCTTGGAGTTTTAAAGATTGTTTTTGTCTCATGAACATTGTTAAAATCTCAATATAGCTATCTTGTATATATGACAATAAACCAATAGGAAGAATATGTCACTTGGAAAGATAACTTATTTTTAAGATTGAAAATGAAGATATCCATTGTACTAACTACTTTAATGCAGTTAGTGAAGTAAGGAGAGATTTTAATGACGTCCATGAGACCAATAATATATAGTATCCAATAATCAAATTTATAGGCCTCTCTGTAGTAAAATATGAAGGATTTGTTTAACTTAAGCTTTGAAAATGCATAAATCATAAGGATGAACAACAACCGACCAAGTTTAACATTCACCACAATATCAAGAATTAAAATTTTATACGACATTCAAATATGCCTCCACACTACTCGTTTGTGCATAACATACACTTATGGAAATATATTGAAATGACATATGAGTGAAGTATTTCTTTCAAAATAACTAAAGCCTTATCTAAATACCTTTTATCCTCCATTCATGTCATTCCATGCCAACACATTTATGTGAAGCATTTTGTCAAATAATCTACATGCCTTATATATATTATTACTTTCACATAAAATTTGAATAAAATTTCAAATATTAAATAAGTAAATCCATTCAAAATATAATGATCCACCTGCTACCTATCATGTAAACTTTTATTGACAAGTATTCATTCAACATTTATTTGTATATACTATATAATAAATACCTACCATCATATGAAAGCATACTCAAAGACCATAAAATTATTTAATAAAATAAAAAATCCCATATTAATAATCAAAATTGACACATTTATGATTTCATTATTTTCTTTCATTTTCTTTATTAGAAAATTCCTCACACATTTATTTGACTTTGAATTCCTTACACATTTATTGGACTTTAAAACAACCCATGTATTTGACTTTGAAACAACCGTAACACTTACTTTGGATCTTATTATAGCTATTGAATGGTAGACAGTTGGATTTAAGGTTTATTCACCAGTCCTCAGTAATACCATTTTAATACGATTATTGAAGAAGGCAACAAAATCTGGAAGATGCTTTTTTAATGCAGTGATTGTCTTGGTAGCGTTAAAAGTAGCATATCGCAAATGGAAAGGACTCGGCAAAGGCTCCGTTTAGAATAGATGCTGCTCCATCCCTCATTATACTGAGGAGGAAAAGCCAAGGAATAAATTCATTCGGCTAAGGCGAAGTCGGGGCCTCACCCCGCCATCCATCAATGGCGCTGGCTTCTGTATTTTTTGTGCTTGCACTCTTAATCTCAGTAATTGTAATGGTTGTTTTGAATCTGGAAAATCGCAAGCAAGCCGGGGAGTTTGTGGAATACGAGAGCCAGGGCTGGCTTAGAGAGTGCGCGGTTTGGGATTCTGATAACAGGCGGTTTCTGGTTTCCTTCATGGACGGCGGTTTGGGACAGATCGGAGAAACTGGTAAAGAAGAAACCCTGGTGAAGGACCCCGATTACGCTGGCAACGGCACGCTAGGGTTTGAGATCGACCGTCCCCGCAATCGTATCGTGGTCGCCGTCGCAGACGCCCTTGGTTGCAAATACAGTGCCCTTGCGGCATACGATATGGCCACGTGGCAAAGGCTTTTCCTCACACAGCTCAGCAGTCCAGGTAAGAAAATCATTTTTTTCGGTATGCCATGTCAGTTTAAAAATATTTACCCACGTGTCGTTGCTACTCCTATTGCAGGGGACGCAAAATCGCTTGCGGATGACGTGGCCGTGGATCCGCAGGGCAATATATACGTCACTGACGCCGTTGGCAATAGGATTTGGAAGGTGAGCCGTGACGGGGCGCTGGTTGCCGTATTTTCCAACCCGGTTTTTTCTTCCGTTCCGCACAAGGTACCGTTCACTACGGTGGGACTGAACGGGATCGTGTACCACCCGGGCGGTTATTTGTTGGTGGTTCACACGTGGGCGGGGGTGCTGTTTAAGGTGAGTCTCGACGGGATGGACGTGACTAGGGTTAACATGAGCGGTTTGCTGTTAGTGGGTGACGGCTTGGTTCTGCTTACGCCGGAGCGGCTGATAGTGGCGGGCACACCCTCCGCCAGAATGGTGGAAAGTAATGACGATTGGCGCTCCGCTAAATTGACGCATAGATACGTGGGGCCCATGCACCGTTTTGCCACTTCGGCTACCGTTAAGGATGGGAAGGCCTTCGTGAGTCATATGTTAGGGTTTGGGCTGCGAAAGAGAACGCATGTCATTACCGAGGCTGTTTTCAGAGAGGTTAAAACTTGACCGCCCAGCCTAGCGAATCACCAGTTTTTCAGAGCAAGGGAGCAGTGATTAAATGGCAATGTTTTTCATTATGCAAAATAAATGACGATGTTTTTCCAATAACTTCGATACATATGATTTTTAATATTTAATTTTACCATTCAAACAATCAAATATTTAGGATATTACAATAAATAAGTTTAATTATTAGTAAAAGATAATATGATAAGTTTGGTGGTTTCGTATTGATTATTGATGCTTTATATGTTGAGGTTGTGAAATTTTATCAACGAAATTACGGTCATATGTAATTTCAACGCAATTTTTTTGTAGAGAAGATTACGAACTCATCAGAGTGATGGAATGTTCGCTTGTGTTTTTTCCTATGTTTTAACTTTAGTTTCTTTCATGATGATTTTTTTAAGGTTTTGTCTCTAAATCTACTTAACCCTTTATTAGTTTTAACTATATAAAATCTCTGACTCATAACTTCAATGCATCTCACTTTTATTGATAGATTCCATGATAAGGGGATGCTTACCACCTATTTGACGAATTGTGCAAAAATGTTGGCATGGATTGGCAATTATGTTTTAAATGTTTCTTATGGATTAAGTGTTCAAAGAGGTTGAAGCATATTTAATGCCTCTTTGGGTGGAGGTCCTCAATAGGCCCTGGGTTTTGTTTACATTTGCTTGCAAGTTGAGTATTTACATTGAAGGCATTAAGCATGAGTATTGTTTGATGAAATGTCAAAACATGATTTTTATCTTTTTAACCCTTCTAAGTGGATGATGTTGTTTATATGGCCTTGCGCAGGGTTGAGGCTCTTATTTGGAAAATTATGGATTAGGTTGAGTCTTTGGTTTGGTCATGTCTTACAAAGACTTTTTTTTCGTATTTTGGATTGTGGCAATTTCATTGTCAACCTGATGATTTTGGCTTTCAATTGGTGTGGCATTGGTTATCTATTAATATTTTTTTACTAGTTTGGTCCTTGGTGGTGGCAAGGGAAGTTTATGTTGTTATTGTTTTACCCTTTGTTTACGTCTTCTTGTTGTCCAATGGTAGGTGTTTATCAAACGCTAGACAATATGGACTATTTCAGATAACTTGGACTTATGTCCCTGAATTGGATGGGAGATAATCTTTGAAAATGAATAGTTTTTGGGTTTTGTGCAAGTTGCACATAGAGAGTATGGTAATAATTTGGATCTATTCCCCATTTATTATATTGGAGAGAATTTAAAATTATAAAATTTTGAATAATGTAGGCATATTATTGATATTTGTTTTTCAGTTGGACTATAAATGATTCAACTGATTACTCTTTGGATCCTTATGGTGAGGAAATGATTTTTCTTGTCGATACAAACCTGATTCATAAGCGACAAATGGAGTGGGATATGGCACAAATGATCAACAATCTAGTCGATCAATGTTTTGTTAGCTACAAATTAGAGGGCTCCCCTAGGGCATCAGAGCAAAATCTTTAGCATACTACACCTAGGATTTCTAGAGATTATATCTCTAGAATTGTCTTTTAATTTGGATTGGCTAAGGAACAAAGGGGAGATTGATGTGAGTTGGATTGGTGGTGTTAGTCTTCAACAAGTGGAGTGCCCTAGTCAATCATTAGAGGAATTTCCTTCTTTGGCAATATCTGTTCCATTTATGAAGAAGAAGAAAAGATGTGTCACGCTAAGAGAAGGAAGGGCAAACTTGGTCTTAGGGGAGGACATCCTTATCCATCAAGTTCTGGAAATGGATGTCATGACCTTAACGAGGAGATTCTTTGGTAGACTTTGCTCAACCAAGTCTTTGAGGACAATTGAATCTGAGTGAGTTCCCTTCTTAGGGTATATGCCTAAGTTTTTTTCCTTGGCTAGGGGATAGTTAAATTTCTCTATTAAGACGACAGTGGATTTTGCAAAGATTTTTCAAAGAAGGTGGTTTTGGGGTTCTTTCTTGTGTCTAAATAAATAGTCTCCATGTTTTGGCTCGAGAAGGGAATCCAAAGCAGTGTAAACTATCTGGGTTAAATTGCCAGGTTTACCTTTGGAATTATGGTCTTCTAAAATTCTTCAAGATATTGGGAACACGTAGGGAAATTTTTTGGATTGGGATTAGGAAAGCGTAAAGAGTAATTCTTGATCTTTGGCTAGGATTTTGGTCAAAATAGATCTTAGTGTTGGTCTTCCTAAGGTTATAGAGATTGATATTGGAAATTGGATGTATGATCGGCTTATTGATTACTCAAAAGTTCCCTTTTGTTGTGATCGATGTCTTGCTTATGGACATCTCGTTAGTGCTTGCTTGCTGAAATTCACTAGACAAATTTGGTGGCATAAGAGATTGGATCCTCCCTCCTTCAGGTCATTAGAGAAAAAGCATTTTGATTTTTCAGTTGAAGGGAAAAGTAATGATGGACATCATGAAATTTTATGTCATTTGGAGGAAATTCAAGTGGAATCAGGGTAGGGCTTATATGAAGTTGTGGATTTCACTAAAAATAATTTGAAGATCGATGAAGTCATGGAGGCAGTCAACACTCTTGGAAATGTTTTTATTCTTGATTTGAAAGATTTGATGGGGGTATTTGAGGGGACTAGGAAAGGTTTATTGGCTACTAGTAGGGATGAACAGGGTTTGAAGTTGAATGGAACTGTATCTCCTTTGCCGACCCTTGGCACATAGAACATAAATCACTCTAGCTTGCATAAATATCCCATTCATCTTACAACTAATCCTATTGTCTTAGAAATGGGGAAATATTCTACACCCCCTCTTCCCTCTTCTAAAGATAATTGCACAACAATTCTCTCATTTGACCATTGGTTGACCTTGGGGAAATTAATCATTGTCCTTCTCAACCAAGGGGATGAAGAGGGATCTTCTAAGATTTTCTTTGTGAAAGATAGACAACATATGGACTATATCGCTCGAAATTTAGTAATGAATCCTATTGAGTCTTCTTTACTATCAATTACAACTCCTTGTCTTAATAGGGTCAGTGGCATATCCTCTTCAAGCATGGAGGAAGAGTTTCTCATTACTGGATGGATTAGTTATAATCTCAGATCAAAAAAGAAGGTTGATGGTGATGCGGGAGATGCTATTATGGGTGGTCTTAGACCTGATTTAGAGAGGATAAAATGCATATTTATCTTCAGGAGGAATCACATTTTAAACTAATTCAAAATAAAATACTTAGGGACATACAAAGTGGGAAATAACAAACCATTGGTGGGGCACTTGAGTAAGTCAAACCCTTGGTAAAGTTACATAATGTTAGTTCTCTCTTTAAATTCTCAGGGGCTACGTAGTGACTCCAAAAAATATGCCTTAAGGAGGTTATGCAAACTTCACAATCCCAATATTTTACTTTTACAAGAGACTATGGTAGTGAGTATAAAAGTGGAAGGTATTTTACTCTCTTTTATGAAGGATTGGGATTTCATTTCTCTGGATGCGATGGGACATACTAGTGGTCTTATTCTAGGATGGAAGAAGAGATATTTAAGGATCATTAATTATTTCTTTCTTGATTATGGTTTAGGGGCCTAGCATCATTCTATGGAAAAGGGGTATGATTTTGTTGTTGTTAATATCTATGGGCCCTATGAAAATAAGATCATGTTTTGGATAGGCTAATGGAAATGTATTTATTTGAGTAAAAATAGTTTGTTTTGGGTGGTGACTTAAACTTTAGTGTGCATAGATCCGAGGTTTAGGGGTCTTCAAGGAGATTGGACCCTTTAGCTCATTTCTTTGTTCATAAATTTAAGGAGGCTAGGTTGGTTGATGTCAAACCTATAAAATTTATCCCTACTTGGAGGAATAATAGAATAGGGTATGATTACATAGCTAAGAGACTTGATAGGTTCTTAATATCGAAGGATATTATGGATGAGGGTGAATGGATTAGATCATCAGCCATAATTGATGGTGACTCCGATCAACTTCCCATTATGTTGCAACTAGGTTCTAAAGATAACAAACCACCATGAATTTTCAATTTTAATCATTCCTGGTTAGAGGATGAGGATTTATAGGCCCTTATCAAAGATTTTTGGAAAGGGTATGACAATAATATGGAGGATACAATGTGTTATAAATTTACCACTAATTTGTGAACTGTTAAGTTTGTTGTCTCAAAATGGGCCTTTAACAAATTTGGTCAACATGATCAAGTTCTTAATCAAATCGAGCATGAAATTATGGAGTTTTATGCTTCTTAGGTTATGGGGATCTTTAATGTTGAAGACAAGGTCAAGATTATAGAATTGGATAAACTTAAAGGAGACATATTATCAGCTCGTGAGGCTGAATGGAGGATGAAAATTAGGTCCATTTAGTTAGATGATAGTGATGAAAATATTATTTTTTTCATAATTTTGCTAACCATAGGAAAAATGTTAACATGACTTAGGACATGCCCAAAGAGGATGGAACCATAACTAGGTCTTTTTCTGAACTTGCTGATTTAGGTACTAATCATTTTAAGCATCTATTAAAGGAGGATGACAGGGCCCATAGTGCAATTTTTTTGAAGCATACTACCTTTTTCCCTAAATTTTCTTCTATTTAAAATAACAAAATGATGTTGGCGACATTTTTTAAATGCGAATTAAAAACTATTCTTTCTTATTTTCAAAAGAGAAAAAGCCCTGGTCTTGATGGATGGATTGTGGAGTTCTTCTCTATTTTTTATGAGTTGATTGCAAAGGATTTGTTAAGGGTGATTGAGGAGACAAAACTTAATGGGAGGATCCCATCGGACATCAATTCAACCTTTATTGCTTTGATACACAAAAAGATAGTCTTGAGTTGTTTGATGGTTTCAAGCCTATCTCTCTTTGCAACTATTTATATAAAATTATTGCTTAGGTAATTACTATAGAATTAAAGTTTTTTAGGATTCTATTTTTTAGGAACAATTTGATTTCCTAAGGGGGAGACAAATTCATGATATGGTGGGAGTTGCTCAAGAGGTTTTACACTCTATTAAACTCAAGTAACTTCCTTCTATAGTCATCAAATTAGATCTATCTAAATTTTATGATAGATTTAGTCGATCGTAGCTTTGTTTAATGCTTCATCATATTGGTTTCAACTTACAAATTGTCAATTAGATTATGAGTTTCATTCCATCAGTCTCCTTTGAGGTTCTTATTAATGGTTCTGCCTCTAAATACTTCAAGTTTGGAAGAGGGCTTCACCAAGGCTATCCTTTATCTATGATTCTCTTCTTATTGGTTGCTTAAGGTTTAAGCAGAGCCATCAAAGATGCCAAGAGGTTAGGGTCTCTCAAAGGCATCAAAGTGGAAAGTTCTATTTTTCTCACACACCTTTTATTTATTGACAATGTTCTGCTTTCCTATGATGGTTCTCTAGTGATGAAACCATAATGAAAATATTGTGGTGATCTATAATGTATCCATGAAGATGGAGATAAATAAACATAAGTCTAAATTATCTTGTTATGCTCTTTATGAAATTGAGGAGAGACATATATTAAAAATTCTTCCATTTTCCAAGATTGATTTTCATGCTAGAATCAAATATTTGGGGTTTGTATTAAATCCTAATGCTTATAGGAAATAGGGTTGGGAGTGATTGGTTAACAATATTGATAAGTGTATTAAAATGGATCTCTTTGGGAAGGAAGATGAATCTTGTGAGGTCCATTTTAGAAGTTGTCCTTGTCTTCTAGGATATATTAGCTCATATTCTGATTGGAATTTTGGACAAAATTAGGAAAATATGTTTTAAATTTCTTTGTCTAGGCAAAAAAGTTAAAGTGGGTATGACTCTAACTAAAATAGATAGACTTACCAAGCCAAAGTAATGAGGTTGGGGACTGAAAAATATTCATTTTTTGGCAAAACATTGGCAACTAGGAGTCTTTGGAGACTTATCTCCCAGGACAATTTATGGAAGATGGTCATCAAGAATAAATATGTGGAGCCTCTTTCTTGGGTGGAGTGAATTAGGAACCCTACTAAAACCACTATTAACATCTCTATTATTTGGAAGGCTTTAATTTAGGCTTTCCCTTTGGTTAGTAATTGGCTAGCCTAAAACATTGGTAATAGTGGAAATTCTAGGATTGGGGTTGATCCTTGGTTGGGGAGTGGAAATGATCATAAACTCCTTGATAATATTTTTTTTTATCAACTTCAGGATTCTGGTTTTGTAACTTTATCTCAAGTTCTTGATCCTACTACTACCTCTATTTGGCAATAAGTCTAGTTGAAGGCTTACCATATGGGTCTCATGGGAAGAGACAATGAATAATGGGATGATTATATTGGTTCTTTGATTCACAGTCATGCTCAGATTAGAGAATGGGTTGAAGATGAACTTCTTTGGATTAAAAATAATGTTAAGGGGGAATTCACTGCAAAGCTTGGATACAAAGCTATGTTCTCTTATGATGGTCCCGATAATCAACAATGCTAGTAGAAACACATTTGGAAATTCAGTTATCCATTAAAAACTAGAACTTTCATATGGTTGTCACTTAATAATAAAATATTAACATGGAATAATTTGATGCAAAGAGGATGGTAGGGGATAGGAAATATAGTTTGTGTAAAGCTGATTTTGAATCTAGTAATCACTTATTTATTCATTGTCCCTACATGTTAGATGTTTGAGTTAACTTCAATGTTTTGATCAGAAGCTCTAATGCATGGCATGGGGATTCACTTGAAGCATGTTTGTAGAACTGGTTTAATATCAAGGATTTAAATCCCTTAAGAGCTTTACCCTATGTGAGGGCTTGGGGATTTGGTTAGCAAGGAATGCAATTATATTCAACAATACCTTTATTCTTCCCTTTATTGTGTTACGTTGGAACAATTTAGTGAAATATTTAGAAATCAGTGTTTGGGACATTAAGATTTTTTGTGAGATACCATAACGATTCAATTAAACCAAATCCTTTATGACCATAGTGTTGAAAATTCCATCTCTAGTATATATCTCACCTACAAAGTGATGCCTACAATTGATGAACTCTCTTATTTCATTCTAGACAAGACTAGAGCAATTCTATTTTATAATTTTATTAATGTCTATAAATGGAGCATGTTCTAGTATGATCCCAGAGATTAATGCACCATATATGACCTTTGTGACCTCTGTGGTGCTTATGTGAGCTACAACCCCAAAAAACTTTAATTTTATTGTTGCGAAGTCTTCAAGTAGAGTGGGATTTTCAAGAGTGGTGGTAGCATTGATGCATAAATTTCTTATAAAAACATGACCTAAGTTTTCGGTCCACTCTTCCTTAAGCATTTTCATTATAGGTAAATATTAAAATTATACATTGTTGGAAATTGAAAGCTAAGTAAGCCAAGAAATATCCAAACATAAAGTCTAAATGTATTAGAAATTATGTCAAATGGAAAATTTTGATTAGGAATGTAATCTTTTTTAATATTTTGTTTTGGTCAGGACGATTTTTATTATTCCCTTAAATAAAGAAATTACAGTAATAAATTCTGATCTTTCAAAATATATGGTTAAAATGAAGTATGCGTTGTTACAATGTTTTAAAGTATTCAATTAAAATGAAGTGTGACTTTTAATATTTTGAAACATTCAATTCAAATGAAGTATTTACTTATTTTTCTTATTTAAATATATTGAGTTTTCACACCTTATAATTTTTTGACTAAAGAAAGTGAGAGAGTGATCCCTCATTAGGTTTTCACACTCACTTTATTTAATTCTAATGATAAATCACCAAATGTGATCTTAAATATTAGTTATACGGAGGTGTCTTTTATTGAGAAACCACTACCAACATTTTTCTAAGCACATATTAGTATAAACACCAAACATAAATATCCATATTTTCATTGACACATGTTGATCATATTCGGTTGAGAAATGCACAATTGCTAATTAAACATATTTGAAGGTCATTTGTGTTGAGTCATCCTATGAGACAAGGTGGAATCCTTTGTTAAACCCTACATGACACATAGAGATTACTTAGAGTGCACCTAGATTTGCACCTCTATTTATGTACTCAAACTCTATGCCAAGACAAACAAAGCAGATGAGATATCCATCATTTTATTCAATTAAAGTGTTTGCACAATGCTGTGTGCAGACAGTGCTATGTGCAGATATTTGACTGTGTGAGATTCAAACTTTGTTGTCATTATTCAACTCAAGGTGAATTAATAAAATAAATAATTATGTAGTGCACCTAACTCTAACAACTCATTTCTAGGCCTCACATTAAATAGCTAATGACAGCAAATTTTTCTTCAGTTAATCAACACCCAAGCTTATGTTGACAAAAAAAAACATGCAACTCTTTAAAAAACTATCTAAAAAAACATGCAAACTCTTTAAAAACCTGTCTCATAGGAAAAAGAAATGCTCAAGAATTGATTGTGTGCATGGTTTATATTGTATTTTTAAAATATTAAACATAAGATGCTTTTATAGTTTATAAGTATGCAAGAGAAAATTTGTAAGTAAATATTTTTTCCAAAAGCATCATGTTCTTATTTAAGTGTTTGTTTAGGGATTTCATTTTATTTATTTTTAATCATTCATTTTGAGATGGATAAGCAGAATGCAAAAAATGTGGGAAGGGATAATATCTATTTTGTGTGTGTTGGGTATGTAAAGATGAAATAACACTATGAACTAGCTACATGGACAACCTATAAGAGACACTTATTTCTAACATATTCAAAGAAGAAAATACTGAAAAAAAAATTGTGAACCTTCATAAGCAAGAGATATTTATCTCTACAGTGGGAGAATGAAACTTCAGAAGCATAACAATTGAAAAATATTCAAACTAGGGTCCAACTGCACAAATATTATATTTTTTAAATCAATTTCTCACTCCTTTGGTTACACTTTTTGTTCTTGGGGTATTATAGATTGTTTTGGTCTCATCAGTATTACTAAAATATCTATCTACCTATCTTGTATCTATGATAATAAACCAATATGAGGAATATGTCACTTGCAAATTTATATGAGAACTTATTTTTAAATTTAAAAGTGAAGATATCCATTGTACTACCTACTTTAATGCAACTAATGAATCAACGAGAGATTTTAATGACACCTAGGAGACCAACAATGTATAGGACCTAATAATCAAATTTATATGCCTTTTTATAGAAAAATATGAAGGGTTTGTTTAACTTAGACTTTGAAAATACATAACTCAAAAGGATGAACAATAATCAAACAAGTTTAACATTCATCACAATATTAATAGTTAAAATATTATATGACATTCAAATGTTACTAAGTCAAAGAAGCAATCTGTACATCTAATCCGTGTAAACGCATAATTTCAATCAAACATATGTCTCCACACTACTCGTGTATGCATAACATGCACCTATGGAAATCTATTGATATAACATCTGATTTAGGTATTTCTTTCAAAATAATTAAAGCCTTGTCTAAACACTATTTATCCTGTAATCATGCCATACTATGCCAACAAATTTATGTGAGGCATTTTGTCAAATAATCTACATGCCTTATTTATATTATTACTTTGGCATAGGCTCTGAGTATGTTTGTCAACTGAGTAGATTCATTCAAAATATGATGATCGACTTTGTTACTTATCACATAAACTTTTGTTGATGATTATTCATTCAACATTTCCATTTCATATGCTAGGTAGTATAGTAACTGCATAACACTATATGGAAGCGTACACAATGATCACAAACTTACTCGATAGGATGAAGAATCCTATATTCATAATCAAAACCAACACATCAATGATTACATCGTATCCTTCCATTTTTCTTGTTAATTTGGCTCTAAAACAATCGTGGCACTTATTTTGAATTTTGTTATAGCCCCTCAATGGTACACACTTAGATCTTAGGAGGCATGTTGTGTGTATTGTCATAGTCATTGACTTTTACATTAAAAAATAGATTTTATCATTCAAAAAAAAAATTATGTCTTACAAATAATTCATAAATAATTCCAAAGTCAAATCTATTTACACCAATTTACACTCATTTACATTACAAAACCCTCCTTTACTAAAAACAAAAACTTACATAAAAAACTTACACCTTTAAAAACAACTCCTCATGTACTTACAAACCAATTTATTCATTAGTCCTCCATGTTACCCTTTCTTAAAGGTTTAAACCAATTTTATGTACCTTAAAAAAAAACCAATTTTATAGGATTATTGAAGAAGGCGACAAAATCTGGAAGATGCTTTTTTTATGCAGTGATTGGTCTTGGTAGCGTTAAAAGTAGCAAAACAATATCGCAAATGGAAATGATTAGGCAAAGGCTCCGTTTAGAATGGATGCTGCTCCATCCCTCATTATACGGATGTAAAGCCAAGGAATAAATTCATTCGGCTAAGGCGAAGTTGGGGCCGGGCCCCGTCATCAATCAATGGCGCTGGCTTCTGTATTTTTTGTGCTTGCACTCTTATTCTCCCTCATTGTAATGGCTGTTTTGAATCTGGAAAATCGCAAGCAAGCCGGGGAGTTTGTGGAATACGAGAGCCAGGGCTGGCTTAGAGAGTGCGCGGTTTGGGACTCTGATAACAGGCGGTTTCTGGTTTCCTTCATGGACGGCGGTTTGGGACAGATCGGAGAAACTGGTAAAGAAGAAACCCTGGTGAAGGACCCCGATTACGCTGGCAACGGCACGCTAGGGTTTGAGATCGACCGTCCCCGGAATCGAATAGTGGTCGCCGTCGTAGACATCTTCGGTTGCAAATACAGCGCCCTTGCGGCTTACGATATGGCCACGTGGCAAAGGGTGTTTCTCACGCAGCTCAGCGGTCCAGGTAGGAAAATCATTTTTTTGGGGTATGCCATGTCATTTCTTAATTAGTTACCTACGTGTTGTTGCTACCCATATTTCAGGGGACGCAAAATCGCTTGCGAATGACGTGGCCGTAGATCCGGAGGGCTTTGCATACGTCACCGATAGCATTGGCAACAGGATTTGGAAGGTGGGCCATGACGGGGCTCTGGTTGCCGTGATTTCCAAAGCCATTTTTTCTTCCGTTCCGGTCAAGGTGCCGTTACTTCCGGTGGGGCTGAACGGGATCGTGTACCACCCGGGCGGTTATTTGTTGGTGGTTCACACGTGTGCCGGGGTGCTGTTTAAAGTGAGCCTCGACGGGATGCACGTGAGTAGGGTGAACATGAGCGGCTTGCTGTTGATGGGTGACGGCTTGGTTCTGCTGACGCCGGAGCGGCTGGTAGTGGCGGGCATGCCCTCCGCCAGGATGGTCGAAAGCAATGACGATTGGCGCTCCGCTAAATTGACGCATAGATACGTGGGGCCCATGCACCGTGGGGCAACTAAGGCTACCGTTAAGGATGGGAAGGCCTTCGTGAGTCATCTATTAGGGTTTGGGCTGCGAAAGAGGACGCACCTCATCAGCGAGGCTGTTTTTAAAGAGGTTAGCCCAGCGTAGTAAGTCATCTGTTAGGGTTTGGGCTGCGAAAGAGGACACACTTCATCAGCGAGGCTGTTTTTAAAGAGGTTAGCCCAGCGTAGTAAGTCATCTGTTAGGGTTTGGGCTGCGAAAGAGGACACACTTCATCAGCGAGGCTGTTTTTAAAGAGGTTAGCCCAGCGTAGTAAGTCATGAATTTTCCGGAGCAATTATTAAATTTGAAGAGCTGGTGTTAATTTCAAAGTTGGAGTGATGAAACGTAGATGTAAGAAATAGTTGTATTTAAAATAAAATAGGGTTTGTATAATTTTTAATTATATATATATATATATATATATATATATATATATATATATATTGAAATTTTGTAAAATTAAATTTGATGATTTGATGAGATATTTATAAAAAATAATGTAAATGTTTCATCACAAATCTATTTTTATATTTTTTATAATTTAATTTTATAACCATCAATATAAATGTTCCATCACAAATTTTAATGATGCATTTTTATATTTTTTATTGGTCACAAATTTTATATTTGGTATGACATTAATTATAAAGAATATAAAGATGAATCATTAATATTTGTAATCTTTAACAATCAATCAATTTATTAGTTAATAAATGTACTCATAATCATTTAATTTCATAACTATCAATATAATTGTTCAATCAATTTATTAGTTAATAAATGTACTCACAATCATTTAATTTCATAATCATCAATATAAATGTTCAATCAATATAAATGTTAATAAATGTATTCAAATCATTTAATTTCATAACCATCAATATAAATGTTCCATCACAAATTCTAATTTTCTATCTTTATATTCTCTATAATTTATGTCATATGTCATACCAAATATAAAATTTATAACCAATAAAGAAAGATTTGTGATGGAACATTTATATTTGATGGTTATGAAATTAAATGATTATGCGTACATTTATTAATTAATAAATTGATTGCTTGTGAAATATTTGATGTTTTCACAATCCATATGATAATGGAACATTTATATGGATGGTTATCAAATTAAATTATAAATAATATAAAGATGGATCATTAAGATTTGTGATGGAACATTTATATTGATGGTTATGAAATTAAATGATTATGAATACATTTATTAATTAAATTGATTGATTGTTAAAGATTTGATATTTTCACAATCCATATGATAATGGAACATTTATATTGATGGTTATCAAATTAATTATAAAGAATATAAAGATGGATCATTAAGATTTGTGATGGAACATTTATATTGATGGTTATGAAATTAAATGATTATGAGTACATTTATTAATTAAATTGATTGATTGTTAAAGATTTGATATTTTTACAATCCATATGATAATGGAAAATTTATATTGATGGTTATGAAATTAAATTATAAAGAATATAAAGATAGATCATTAAGATTTGTGATGGAACATTTACATTGATAATTATGAAATTAAATTATTATGAGTACATTTATTAATTAATAAATTAATTGATTGTTAAAGATTTGATATTTTCACAATCTATATGATAATAAATAAAAATTTCAAATAAATTATATCAAATTTTATTATAATTAATTATTATGAAATTAAATTATTATGATTCCATATATTAACTATAATTGTTACCCTTAAAAACTATTAATCTCTAATTTCTAACCAATAAACAATTTAAGATAATGTATTATCTTATTCTAAATTATTATCTTTATTATAAAAAATTATAAAATTATTTTATTAAAAAAACAAAAAAAATTAATTTTTTATATTTTTTTTACTAATTTTTTTTGAATTGCATTTCTAAAACTTATTTTAAACCCATGGAAGTATTGGGAAGAGTTCAATTTCCGGTAGGGAGATAATATCCATATTTGATTAGAGGTATAGTGCTTTATCTAACCTTATGCTCCAAAAATGTTGACATGGCTTGGTGGGTCCCACAATTCAATCGATCTTCCGTCTCACACCCGTCTCTATTGGGATGATGTTAGTTTAATGTTCACTCTATTAATTGCTATTTAAAAATTTGACGGAAAAATCATGCCAAAAAAATATTTGATTTGAATAAATGTTTCTTGCTAACCATTGACACGCACTTAGACCTTGACAACTTAGGCAAAATTTTGATGATAGGCACAATGATTATGATTAGGATGGTATTATCGTTATGGGTAGCCATAGGGTGTCTATATATGATGATTATAATTATTGTTATTGTTTACTATGTATACTTCCATCACTATGCCAAGCACCTCACATAAGCACAATGTTGCTTTTTGTTGAGGGTCAGGGTTTCCTCAGTTGGGAAAGCGAGGAAAATGAGTAGGGAAGAATACTATTCAATTGTAATCACACTTTTTACATACATATTATATATATTTTGAAAGATATTTGTTTGTTTCTTTTATATATATATATATAAAATAATAATAATAATTTTATATATTTATTTTTATTAAAGTTATAAATCGTTTTGGAATATAATTAGGTATTTAAATCTCTAAGTAATGATTTATTATTATTTTATATATACCAATAATAGTGATTAACAGTTTAAAGAATGTAAACCACAGCCATAATCAACTTCATATGTTTTTCCAAAAAATTGAACTTGAATAGGGCTTAAAACAACAAAACCACTAACCAACTCACTGGGATCTCATTGACTTACTATAAATATATATTAATATAAATATATAATAAAAATTATTATATATAGCATTATCCAATAATATAATAAATATCATATATTTTTTTATTTATTTTAATAGTACCGTATATCTAGAATATAATATAATATTATATAGTGATATATATAATTTTATAATATATAATCTATATATAAATAAAATACTAAATTTTATATTATTATTATTATTATTATTGATATCAGCATTTCACTGGAGCCAAAATTGGTTCTGGTACACATTGGGGGGTCGAGTCTCCCAAAAAGTATTACTAATATTCAGAGTGATTCCATTAAACCAATAGAACCCTATCAACTTAGAGAAGATACAGAGTTAATAACTTAGTTCTAGACTCAATTTTAACAACTAAGCTAACTACAAAGCATAAATTAGAAATTTTATAACAAAAAACTTTTGAAATACAGTGAACCCATACATTAAATCACCTTTTTGCTGCTTGCAATCATCTGCCCCTATTGGAGAGCAAAGATTCCATAGTCCATTGAGTACCATCGTTAATGGAAGTTTGAGCATCAAGTTGCAGTCTTTTTGCTTCTAATTTTCTCTCTTTTCCCTTTCTTACCGTAGTTAGGAGACTTCAGATCATAAAGACTCTGAACAATAGACAAAAAATCCCTACTTACCAGCTCTTCTTCTTCCTCCTCCTATCCATCCCCTTCCTCTTCTGAGACTTCCTTCTGCTGGGGATTATCCATTATTGGAGAAACTTTGTCTACATCCTTTAAACCTGTTTTCAAAGCATTCACTTTCCTTACTAGCTTAGAAGAAGGTTGCCCTGACTCCAAATCAATTAGAACTTCTGCTATCGCTAGAACCCCACTCTTCTTAGGATTACCCTAAACATTCTAAAAGACTTTCGAAGATGGAACCTCAACAGAAATGAAATTTGCCATGAATTGAAAACTATGAACCAAATTCCAATTTAGAAAACCAATCTTTCTAACCCATTTTTGAAGAATTGTTCCTTGGGATTCTTATAAAACCCTTCTGGGGACAAGAAATAATCTTATGATCACTTTGATTACATTTAAAGCATTTAAAGGGAAGTCCTTCAAAATTAATAAATTGAGACCACACTTCAAGGAAGGATAAAATTTGAATAGAATAGTTTAGAGGTTTGGATAGATCAACCAATACACTCACCCTAACAAAACTCTGATGAACCTCAATAGAATCATAAATTTTAACAAAGACTCCTAGCTTACTCACCAAATGTTTGAAAAGATCAAGATCACGCAAAGCTAAGGGAATATTATAAAATCTTACCCATATCGGGGCTTATGAGATAACCGAAGCAATTAGATGAAAAAAAAATGCTCAAGGGCATAAAAGCACCCCTTGTTTGCCTACAAACCATGACCCATTCATCTACATAAAATCTATGTCTTTCGAAGATTGAAACAAAAGCTTAAAGAAACCATTTTGACAACATAGAGAGTGAAGGAGTTTTTAATGAAGGCCAGGATCTCAATGCCCATTGCAGAAGCACTTCCCATGAAGGTCATTTCCCTACACATCTCCCAATCAAAGACTTGTTTTTCATTTTCAAACCAATTGTTGAAAGCTCTGTCTCTGATATTTTCAAAATAAGAGTATCAAAAAAAATCAAGGGAACATCTCCTAAGCAGGTCAAATTTTATATTATTATTGTTAATATACATATTAGGTAGATGCAGGGTAACAAGGGACAAAAAGGGTCATGGGGATTAAAGCGATATTTTTCCTTCCTTTCTAAAAATAATAATAGTTGAATTTGGAGATAATTTTAAATATATTTGGACAAATAATTTTAGATATACTTGGACAAAGAACTTGATAATAATGTAAGAATATGAATTATGTTATTTTGAACGTAATTTCTAAATAGATAAGTTTTTTCAATACCCAAATGAAAAAAATAAGTGAAACTGATGTATTTTTGACAATGACATGGTAATTTGTTGTGAAAACATAAGTAGAATGCATTTGTACAGACACATTTTTTTGAGTAAATGAATAAAATTTTATATGAAATTTTATATATGGATAGAGGAAATGTCGAAGATTATTGATAATACAACTTCTTATTTTTTTTATAATTAACACACACACACACACACACACACACACACACACACACACACACACACACACACACACACACACATTTTTTAAATAATTTTACAAGTCAAGACAATTGAAAAATTAAATTTGCAATTGTATGAACACAACCTTTTGACCTTAACTTCATTTAAAAAAAAAAATATAGCTAATGATGTGTAGATTGTTAAGATATCATTTTATAAAAAGTTATTAATGATAAAAAATTTATTAAACTATTTGTAATGATATATGCATGAACCATAATAAGATATGTTAAGTAGAAGTTACAAAATAATTATAAATATTAATTTAACATTAAAATAAATTATATATTCAGAAACTACGTTCTCCTGCCTACAAACTTATATAAGTTTTTTTAAATAATTAAATATGCTTACTTAAACATGTCCACGAGGTGGATTTTTTTATAAATATAGAAAAAGTCATGTGTTGATATAGTGTAGGTAGGAGTGTTAGGTTCAGATACTCTAAACCTAAAACCATGGCTCTTTTGGAGGGAAACACACAAAACTCAAAAATGTGGAGGACCCTTTGCTAAAGGGTGTAAGCCCTTTACTAAAGGCATGCACCATATGTAGTACAAAGAATGTATGCCCTTTCAAACATTATTTTGAAGTGAATGATCAAAATTTGAAAAAGGTGGAGCAAAGATGTACACACTATGCAGTACAAAGGGCATACGCCCTTTGCTTTTGCTTTTATTTTGGGTTTGTTTGTGATTTTTTGGTGATAAGGGCATATGCCTTTTGGTTTTGAATTTGTTTTGGGTTTGTTTGTGTTCTTAGTAGTAGGACTATCAACTTACTCAATACACCCCCACCCCTCCACTCCCCTGCACCTCCTTTGTGACTTGGTCATCTTCTTGAAATGGAATGGTTTGATATAATAGGGAATCCTATGTGTACATTCATAATCACACAATCCTATGTGGACATGAATCTAGTCATTTGAACATTTTTGCTTCATCAATTGATCCATAGTCATCACTCCAATGTTTATTACTTAAATAACATAATTGACTTGATATTATCTTATTTACACTATGTAAATCATATAAAAATAACCTTAGAGTAATCCAACATGGCCCTACCTAATTTATCAGACATGAATGGGGATAATCATACTTATTCACTCCATTCAAAATATAAGGAATTGAAACATCATTTAAGAGTCATCTAAAAAGATACCATTCACTTCAAAATAAATATCAGATAGATGGATCAATCTATGCATGCTTCAATTCCAATCCCACACATGTATGACCTAACCACTTTATTCCACACTAGCATATAACAAAGTCATATTTTAGCATTCGAAACTTGCATAAGATACTACCAATACCACTACCACTACCACTAATATATATATATATATATATATATATATATATATATATATATATATATATATATATATATATATATATATGGTAAGTACTCAATAGGTCTCGTACTAATAAGGTTATCTAGTATTAAGTGATTGAGTGATCTCATTGGTACTCAGTAGTAGCTTAACATGTCTTGAATCCTTATCAAGCTTAGTACTAGACATTAGAAGTCAACTTAACATCATCTTGCAAGACCTTTCTAAAATCCTAGGCCTATATTGAGTATATCCTAGGATTTTCCTATGATATCAAGATCTCAAACTCAACTCAAATCATAGGCCTTTCCACTACCAAACATGAAGTGAAGAAGGTACTTATAGAGAATGAAATACAAAATTCCATCAATATGGAAACACTTTGGTATATTCTCAAAAGTGTACTTTAAGGATTAAACACTTTGTTATTACATAATGTGGTCCTTAGAGACCCACAATTAGTCCCTCATCAACCCTCATCAATGATTATTATCCCCAATCACTACCTCATCATACCTCATCATCCATCATCATCCTTAATCACTCTATCATCGACCCTCATCATCTCTAATCACAACATCATCAATCCTCATCATCTCTCATCATATTTTATAACTCCCTCATCAGCCCTCATTATCCCTCATCATACCTAATCACTCCCTCATTAACTATCATCATCCCTCATCAACCTTCATCCTCCCTTATCACTCCCTCATTGGGCCTCATAATCCATTATCATCCCTAGTCACTCCCTCATAATCTCTCATCATCCCTAATCCTTACCTCATTGTCCCTTATCATCCCTTATCACTCCCTCACCAACCCTCATCATCCCTCATCATACCCAATCACTCCCTCATCAACCCTTATCATTTATCATCATCACAAGTCACTCCCTCATTGACCCACACTCCCTCATCGACCCTCAT
This sequence comes from Torreya grandis, assembly GCA_037957365.1. Classification (NCBI taxonomy): domain Eukaryota; kingdom Viridiplantae; phylum Streptophyta; class Pinopsida; order Cupressales; family Taxaceae; genus Torreya; species Torreya grandis. The sequence continues at coordinate 573,632 of JARHVA010004993.1, read as the reverse complement.
TATCCATCATCATCCATAATAACTCCCTCATCATCCCTCATCATCACTTGTCACTCCTTTATCATTCCTCATCATCCCTCATCATTGATCATCACTCCCTCATCAACCCTCATTATTTTTCATCATCCATAGTCACTCCCTCATAATTCATAATCATGCCCTCTTTATCCCTCTTTATCCCTCATTATCCCTAATCACTCACTCATCAAATCTTATTATCCATCATCATTCCTAATCATTTCCTCATTATCCCTCATAACCCCTAATCATTCTCTCTTTGGCCCTCATCATCCCTAGTCACTCCCTCATCAATCCATATCATCCCTAATCATTCCTTCATCAACCCTAAAAAATCCTCACCATCCCTAATCACTCCCTCATCAACCCCCTAATCCCTCATCATCTCTAATCATTCCCTCCTTGTCTTTCATCACCCCCAATCACTCCCTCATCATTCGTCATCATCCCTAATCACTCTCTCATCAACTCTCATTGCCCTTAAGTCACTCCTTAATCATTCCTCATCATCCCTAATCATTCCCTCCTCATCTATCCTCATCCCTAATCAATCCTTCATTGAACCTAATCATCCCTATTCACTCCCTCATTATCCCTCATTATCCTTCATCATCCCTAATCACTCTTTCCTTATCCCTCATCATCCCTAATCACTCCCCCCTTGTCCTTTAACATCCCTAGTCACTCCCTCCAATATCTTAATGTTAGGTTCAATGGATTCTTGCTTATGCCCAATTGACTTTTATTCCAATTCTAAATTTTACTCACTTGACTAAGGCTCAAATCAACTCTTATTTCATTGATCCTCTTTCAATCAACTAAGGAACTCTTCTCTCCACAAATCCCTTTCACTCTCAACTCCAAACAACTATCGCTTGATGAATAAATAAATCTTTGAATCATTTAAGTCTCAAATCAACTCTTGAGCCTTATTTGAGTGATTCAGATCTAAAACTAGAATAAAATTTGATTAGAGACAAGCAGGAAGCCACTATACCCACTATCGATTCGTTGACCCTTCTTGAGTACTCTATCTCTTTATGTGTATAGGTAGGTCAAACAATACCCATTTTATAAAGTACATAAATGATCTATCCCACCTATATATATGTGCTTAATGGGCTTTAGTCTATAAATAAGGTATTATGTATGATGATGGTTAATGAGGGTCAATGAGGGAGTGATTAGGGATGATGAGGGATGAGAAAGGAGTGATTAGGATAATGAGAGAGTGACTAAGGATGATGAGGGTCAATGAGAGAATGATGAGGGATGATTAAAGATGATGAGGGTTAATGATGGAATGATTATGGATAATGAGGGGTGAGGAGGGAGAGATTATTGATAATGAGGGATGATAAGGGAATTATTATGGATGATGAGGGAAGTTTAGGGTTAATGAGGGAGCAAATAGGGATTATGAGGGACACTAATGGCCATAAATAAGTGATAAAAATGATGAGAGATGATAAGGTAGTGACTAGGGATAATGAGGGTTGATGTGGGAGAGATTAGGGATGATGAGGGATGATGAAGGATGATGAAAGAGTGATTAGGGATTATGAGGGACAATGAGGGACAATGAGATAAAATGAGGGAGTGAATAGGGATGATGAGGGATGATGAGGACTAATGAGAGAGTGATTAAGAATGATGAGGGTTAATGAGGGAGGGATTAGGGATGATGAAGGAAGATGAGGGAGTGATGGGGGATGATGAAGATCGATGAGGGAGTGATTAGGGACAATAAGGGACATTGAGGGCTGATGATGGAGTGAATATGGATGATGAGGGATGATGAGAGAGTGAATAAGGATGATGAAGTATAATGAGGGAGTGATTATGAATGATAAGGGATAATGACAGAGTGATTAGGGATGATGATGGATGATGGCATTTGATAAAAGAGTGATTAGGGATGATGAGAGAAAATGATGAGTGATTATGGATGATAAGGGTCAATGAGTAAGTGATTAGGGATGATGAGGGTTACTAAGGGATAATGAGTGAGTGATTATGGATAATAAGGGAGTGGTTAGAGATGATGAAGGTTGATGAGGGAGTGATTATGGATGATAAGGGATAATAGGGGCTGATGTGAGAGTGACTATGGATGATGAAGGATGATGAGGTTGTGATTAGGGATGTTGATGGATGATAAGGGTCAATGAAGGAATGGGTAAGGACAATAAGGGATGATGAGGGCTGATGAGGGAGTGATGGTAGATCTCCAAAGACTATGTTGTGTAATAACTAACTATTTGGACATCACATTACACTTTTGAGGATATACCAAAGTGTTTTCAGAATAGGTCTCAAGGCTTCTTCCACTTCCTTATCAAGGTAAAATTGGGGAGAAAGATTGGCATGATAAAATGGATATGGGGATGGTTTAAGATATAATATATGGGTGAAGTATATTTCCCACAAATGTAATTTACTTGTAGACAATAACTCTACACATGATGCCATAAAATGGTTTTCATCATGGTAATTGCCCAAGGTGCATAAGAATGGTTTTCACCTTTGAACAATTATTTCTCTTTCTCTTTTATTTATTTCCATAAACTCAAAAGAGATAACCTAATGAACACATGACCTATTTAAGTACCCTATGCAACCAATAACTTTATTGGTTGTATATAGAACTTAAATAGGGTATATCATTCCCCTAAACACAAATGTAACAAACTAATGTAAATTAAGACTTGATATGCCTTATTTGAGTGCCTTGTCAAATTAATAACTTGATTAATTACATGGGGAACTCAAATAGGACACATCAAACACCTAAATCAATGTGATATCCTTTAATGTAAAATCACACTTGATGCCCTATTTTAATGCCATGAGAAAAAATCACTTCAAACCTAATATTAGTATTTGAGTTCCTCATGTAACCAATCACTTGATTAGTTGCATAAAGCACTCAAATAGGGTATATGGATCCCCATAAATAAAAATGAGATATCCTAATGTAAATTCACAATTTAGTAGTATCCTATGTGTGTTTTTTAATGCTAAAACATGACTTTGTTATATGCAAGTCTATAATAAATTGGTCAGGTCATACATGTGTGAGATTAAAATTGATGCATGTATGGATTACCCATTTGTCTGAATTTTTTTTCAAAGTGAATGGTATATTTTTTGGGTGACTCTTGAATGGTGTTTTTATTCTTTCTATTTTAAATATATTATAGCATTTGATTATCCCCATTAATGTCTGGTAGATTAGGGAGGGCCATGGTGGATTACTATATGGAGATTGTCATATGATTTACATGGTGAAAGTAAGATAGATCAAGTTAATCATGTTATTTAAGTAATAAATATTTGAGTGATTACTATGGACATATATATGATCAAACAAAAATGTTCAAATGAATGGATTCATGTCTGCATAGGATCCCCTATCAGATAAAATTATTCCATTTCAATACTATGACTAAGTCATAAGGGGGTGAGCAAATTGATGGTTCTACTATTAAGAGATTGAAGTAAGTGATTTTGATATATAGACATAAAATTCTATCTATTGATTATAAGTACATAAATGCTATCTATATTTATATAAATAGTTGAGTGTTTGATCAGGTGGATAAATGATATCT